>JAHWLE010001156.1:0-13520 GCA_024679135.1 Phytophthora foliorum
TACGTGCTGCTGGCCGCGGCGCTCGCGGCCACGGCCGTGACAGCCAAGCTCGTGCTCACCCACCTGGACGTCGTGCTGGCCAAGCTGCGCCGCAAGCAGCTCTGGATGACCGTGTCGCTGCTGTTCTACGGACTGTCGGTGTCCGGCATGGTCTACTGCATCATCCGCAACCCGCCGCCGTACACGGCCGACCGCAAGGGCAACGTCCAGTACTTCCACCCGCAGGGCCGCCAGCAGTTCGTGTACGAAGGGCTGATTGTCGGCGGCTATGACGTGGCGGCCGCCATCTTCATGATTCTGCTCTCGCAGTGGGCGCTGTACGTGCGCAACCCGGCCGTGCGCTACCTGGCCATCGTGGGCTGCGCGCTGGGCTTCGTGTTCATGTACCGCCAGATGACGGACGCCTACAAGTTCAAGAACCGCTGGTACACGGGCTGGATGGGCTTCTAGACGCGTTCAGCAGGCTACAGTAGCAGTCGGCATACAGTCGAATTGCTATTGAGAGATTGAACAAGTTGTCCGCTTGACAAAGTGCAGTTTGTGTAGACATGATGTAGTCCTGTCACAAAACGGAAGGCATCATCATCTCTAATGGTCCGTTTCTGTCCATTTGCAGCTGACCAAAGTTGCGCAGTCGTGAATCCGCCACATATCGCGAGTCTCGTTCCGTCACCTCTGCAGCTCCGTGGCGACCATGGAGGGCTGGCTCACCAAGCGCCGCGACCACATGAACCTCATATGGCGTACGCTCTTTCCATCCATGCAACTCTCGCCTCCAACGCCCTCGTAGAAGTGCTTTAAACCATGTATCATACTTTTTTGTGTCATTCCAGTGGACCGGTACTTCCTGCTCGACGGGAACCAGCTCCGCTACTACCGCAAACGCGGCGACCCAGCGCCCAGAGGCACCTACATCCTCACAGACGCCTGCGTCGTGAGCCCCGTCTTCAACTCGGAGGAGAAGCACAAGCACCACGGCCCTGTCTGGATGTTTCGCATCACGTTCACCGTGGGGGACGCCAGCGGCGGAGAAAAGTCCTACAAGAAGGACCGGTTCCTGGACCTTGGAGCCAAGAGCGAGGAGAGCGCCAAGGACTGGAAGCGCGCGCTGGAGAACGCCGTCCGCTCGCTGAGAGAGCTGGTGGCCCATCAACGCAAGCTCAAGACGGACGCCGAGATTTTCCCCACGCCCACGCACGTCCCGAGGATGCTCAAGGCGGACGAAGACACGGTGTCGCTGTTTAACTTGGACGCGGACAACGTCAAGGCGGAGCAGGCGTGGTGGCTCGCCAGGGTGGAAGGAGGCCTCCGCGTCATGCAGGAGTGTCCGCTCGGACCAAACGTTGCGGCCAACTTGTACGCGCAGCATGCGGCCACGACGAACGGACTCATCTTCAGCGCCTTCGTGGGCGCCGCGCTGAGCTTTAGCAGCATGTATTCGTTCGCGAACAACATGCTGCTGAGCTTCATGACGGCGCTCGCGGCGATTGCGGTGTGCTGCGCGGCGGTCACGCCGACGCAGGCGCCCGAGATCCCGAGCTTCCGTGTTTCCCAAGTCGTGCACGGATCCCCGACGGAGGTCTTCAGACTGATCATGAACCCCAAGAGATTCCAGCGATGGGACTCGGCCACGGCAACGATGCGTGTGGTGCAGCAGCTGGATGACCACGCCGATATCGTCTACGTGACGCAACGCCCGACGCACCTGTGGCCGCTGTGGCAGAAGGCTCGTGATCTCGTGCTCATGCGCTACTGGCGGCGTGAAGAAGACGGATCGTACTTCGTCATGTACCAGAGCATCGAACACCCAGAGTGCCGTGTGCGTCACAACTACGTTCGTGCCAATCTTCTGGGCGGTGGCTATGTCATCGCTCCCCAGCGCGTCCCGAGTGGATCCATTCGCACACTGGTCACGTACGTGCTCCGATACGACCCTGGAGGCTGGTCGCGTATTTACAACCAGCTCGGCATGGATGTGGACTTGATCATGCCCATGCTGCGCAGCGTGGTGGGCATTCGCGACGAAATGAGTGCTACGGACTTCATCACACCTAACGTCTCGATGGCGCCTGCTGGGGAGGGTGAAGGCTCGGAGGCGGGTCAAGAGGATTCTGCTGTGACTCAACGCACGAGCGTGGACTCCATGGGTGTGGTCATGGGTGTGCAGAAGCTCCAGACAAGTCTTCCGGAAAAGATGTGGGCTGAGCCTGATGCTTCGCTCTTCAGCGTGCGTGGACACAACTACCTGACCGACCGCAAGAAGATCTCCTCGGGCCCAGCAATGTTCCATACTGTGGGTGTGGACCTGTTGTCGTTCGAGAGTGCGGCTGAGAGATACAACATTTCGTCTCGTCCAGACAGCATCGGCCGTACCAGTAGCAAGTTCACGTTCGTGGTGAACATGATCATTCCGGGTCCAGACAACACGTGCATGGTGTTCTACTTCCATCCTGTGCGTGACAATGTGTTCGAAGACGGATCAGCCTTCTCGGAGCTGCTGAACGACTTTTTCGACGGCGATGACCAGTTCCGGAACTCGCGCTTCAAACTCATCCCCACCGTCGTCGAGGGCAGCTTCATTATCAAGCAGTCGGTTGGCTCCAAGCCGACGTTGCTCGGCAACAAGCTGAAGTGTCCGTACCACCGTGGAGACAACTACTTTGAAGTGGACATCGATATCTCGTCCAACTCGGTTGCAAACACTGTCGTGGGCATGGTGCAAGGCGTGACCAAGTCTCTCGTGGTGGATATGGCGTTCCTGCTTGAGGCTCAATCCGATGAAGAGCTACCTGAAATCATCCTTGGCGCTGTGCGCATGCAGCACATTTCACTGGACAACCCGCGCCGCATGCCGAAGCTTTCGCCACAAGCATAACATACCTGGCCTCAAGGCGTCAAATTGACGATAGTATTGTGCTCGGCTCGGGTGACGATGGCGGTTGGCGTGTGCATACTCTTGTTTGTGGTTCCTCGAGTGGAAGGGGGCTATGGAAAAGGGAGCGGGTTCCTGGCGATGCAGTCGTGTATGCACGACGGCACAACTGCAGACGTTTTCAATGCTTTCGTTTGGCTCTCTGATTGCTGGTCTGCTGTGTACTGGTACTTCTCAGCAGCGCGGCTAATACAATTCCTATCTGTGTTCCTACTTACTACACTAATAATTATCTTCATGATGTCTGTTTCCTACTACGGAGAATCTTACTGCGGAGTATCCTACTTACCTGAGGGCCGAGAGCACGGCAAGGTTTGGTTCGCGCTTGATCGCCACCATTTGCCTACTTGTGCTTCTCTTGTCGGGCGTCACGAGTCTTTTCCTTTTGTGCGAACGTCGTGAGGCAGCAACATTCGCCTCCGTCGGGATGAAGTTAGCGTGATCCCACACGGTATCACCTAAAGCAACCTGGTTCCAAAGGTGGCTCACCAGACTGGCATTATGCAAGTCAGCATTCGTGAGGAACCGGAAGATCATCGCACTGACACCGCTCTCCAACGGAGGCAGCTTCGCTCCAAACAGCGGCAGGACGAAGATCCGCTCAGCTCCAGCAGAAGATATTGCCACTGCCGATAATGCCGCCTTCCCGGCACTGATTTTGGCTTTGTATGAGAAAGAGTGCAGCCCGAGGTGCTTGAGCAAGCTCCCACTTTGTGGCGCTCTATCCTGCTCCCAACATCGCTGTTCTTCGCCCTCTCCTCTTATCGGTGACATACCACGAAGCCGCTTGGCACCAATTCTACTCGGTACTTGAGGTGTAGACGGTGACGTGAATGGTGCCGCTCTCTCTCGCACACCCAACGGCGTTCCGCTAGTGCCAGTGGCGGCGAGAACCCTTGATCGGAACAATTCGGTGCGTTCTTGCTCGCGTCCAGGAGAGGCCTCAAACGGCGACGCAAAATTCCTTGTCCAAGTCTCCCGATCGATGCGCATATGCTGACGTACGGTCCGAAGAACTGGAGACACGAAGGTTTCGTCGAGCTCGTTCGCAATACGTGACGGAGTGCCGCCGACAACTGAGCCTGGCGTTGCCACGCCGTTTGTATGAGTTACGCATGGTGCTTGGTTCTTGCAATCCTGCAGAGAGTGAAGGAATACAAGGTTAGACCATTCTTGACAAACCCACCGAGGTAGACAAGAGCAAGGTTTACGTACAATGCAGCGACAGTTTTCGCCACACGGCACACCCGCTTGGAAACACTCGCAGTACTTCTTTTGGCATGCTGACTTCTTGCAGTGACAGCCGTGCTTGTGTATCTTGGTGGTCACAAATCCTGCGCTCAAAAGCAGTTGCTGTTGCTGGATGCTTAACTGGTCTTGGGGCGACACGAAGGAGCCTGAGGATGCATGACTACCGCCAGATGCAACAGACAACCGACGAGCACCTCCTGGGGTCAACGTTAGCACGGCAGGTGTAGCGCCAATCTTGGGCTTGAACGCATTTGGGTTCTTCTCCAGTCTCGCGGCGATAGCTTGTTGTCGCACCTCCTCCGTCGCGGTCGTGTTCGCACAGTCAAGACAATTGCAACTCTCGTCACAATAGCCACCACTGGCAAAGCATTCGCAGTACAACTTGAGACACTTGGACTTTTTGCAGTTGCACGGCGCCTTCTTGGGTATCTGCGCCGGCACCACCACCACGCCAGGGCCAAGTGGGGCTTTTGATGCTGAGTGCAACGACATCTTCAGCGAAGTCGACGTTCCGATTGGTGTAGGTGTCTTGAACATACTGCCATCGAGTGTAGGCATACCAACTGCGCCTCTGTTGTTCTGAGGGGTCAACAAGGTGTACTTCCCAGGTGGTGTAGCTGTCACCTCCCGCTTGATTTGCTTGGCGGGTGTTACGGCTGAAGCCACAGGGTGACGAGTTCCCAGCGGCGACTTCCGCAACTTCATACCGGACAGGTTGTTCATACCCGACAGGTTATCCATCGAAGAGGGCATCGACACGCATTGAGACGCTTTCCGCTTCCTTTCGTTGCTGACTGGTGTACATGGCGCTGCTGTAGGCTCTGCAGCGGGAATCAACTTGCGCGCTACCGGTGGTGACGGAGGTGTAGTGTACGAAGGTGCATCAGCGAGATTGGCAGGCTGTAGTGACGGGGCTAGTTTTCGAGGTGTCGGGGTCTTGAACATATTCGCAGGAGATGTTTGCCCGTTCCATGGGTGCAGCGGTGATCGTGTCCGCGGCGACGCTGTTGTCTTCACTGGAGTTTGCAGTAGTTTACGCTGCACATTGGAAGAGGACGATTTCATCTGCTGATGCTCTTCGGTTTTGCGTCGGCGAACGTACTTCTTTCGTTTCCTGCTAATACGCATAAAATCACACACGTAAGTTGGATTGGCCTAAACCCTCTAGTCCTCATGAGTCTCGTTGAGCAGCCCTTGACAACGTACAGGCTATTGTTGATGGCCTGCATCTCGCGCGCGGGGTGCGAGTCAAGCGCGCCAAATGACGTGTGGAGCTTCATCTTCATGACGCTATGACCACCAAGCTTAGACCGCTCGTCCTTTCCCGGCGTGGCGCTTGTGGATGCGTGGATGTTTGGGAATGACTCGTTAAAAAAGCTTGGAGACACCAATTCAGATGCAGACCCAGGCGCTGAAATGCCACCGCCGGCCAAAGATCCAGCTGGTGACACGCCTCTCTTCTTGCTCTTCGGTGTCTTCAGAATTGTTGGCGTGCTAGTGTGCACGCCAGCAGTTGGGCTCCCCACTTGGTCGTCGCTTTGATCCTGTCGAGGAAATGGAGGGAGTCTGGGCAGCGCAAGAGTAGCAAATCGTTACAACTTGCACAAACTCAGTTCAACGCAGCTTTACGTACAGTCTCGGAAGTTCGTAGGTAGAGAGCGACACGAGCGGGGAGAGCTTCACAGACATGAAGCTGTGGTCAAACTCATCTGCAGGCATGAGTGGTGACAGCGAGTTCGCGAAGGAGAAAAAGGAGTCGTGCTCGTTTGGACTGGTCATCAGTCCACTCGGAACGCAGTGAATGTCGTCAGCGTCGAGCAACGACGAAGACGTGTCAAGACGATACGTCTTCTTGCCAATGACAGCGGGCGACTTGAATGCACCGCGAATGCTCTCACGCTCCTCGTCAGTTCGGGCAAACCCATCCTGTAGCCGCCGCTGCTGTCTCACTGGCGTCCGTGGCGGAGTCGCCGACGTCGAAGCCTTCCTCGGTCGTGCTCCTGACACCTGCTGAGGCTCCCGTTTCCCTTCTCGCTCCTCCTGAATGGGAGTGAGCTCCTTCTCTTCCTGTTGGCTGAGCGAGTCGATGGCTTCCAGCAGCCTCTTGGGCGTCGTCAGTCTCATCGGCACAATAGTCCTCCTCTGAAGAGTCTTCACTGCTCGTCTCTCGCTGCTCCTCGTCGCACATGGCGACTTGAAGAACCTCGAGGGCGAGCACGCCACACTCGACAGAGGCGGGGACGCCACCGGCCCCACCTCCAGCTCTAAACTACCTGAAAATCCCCGTCCTCGATGAGGAGACGGCGTGAGCAGTGAGAAGCCTGCGTGGGCGTCGTCTGAGCTCATCTGGAGGAAGTCAAAGTCGCTGTCATGGGGGGACACGTCGCTCGAGAGGACGCTGAGCTCCTCGTCCCTCTCGGGCGTGTGCAGCTGCTGCTTGGGCTCCTGTTCTGGCTCCGTAGCGGCCTGTACCTGCGTCTGAGGCTCGGGAACCTGTTGCTCGCTCTTTCGAGCGCGTTTTGCGGCCTTTTCCGGGCGAACGGACGGCTCTGCTGCTGTCTGCGTGTCTGCGTCTGTCTCCTGGAGGTCGCACGCTGCGTTGGAGGCCGTGAGAGCCGCTGGATCGCCCGGAATCGGCCGGTTGGGGCTGGACTCATCCATGATTTAAAGCTTCAACTTGCGCGGCCTGGAACGTCGCTCACAGAGCTGCGACGAGGCTGCAAGAGGTCGCGTTCTACGCGCAATTGTCTGCGCTGTCGTCTGGAGCGGTGGATCGCGACCTGCGGCCGGTGGTCGAGGCAGCACAAGCGCGGGAGTGGCAGACGGCGGACGCCTGGCGCGCTTTTTGAATTATGGCGCGAACGGATTGCCGGGAAAAGTGGTCGAGGTATTTTGGCCAATGGGAAGCCATCTCTCTTCCCGCCCTTTTTCCCGAGCTTTTCACTCTTTCCAGCATTTTTTGTGTTGGAACACTGAATCTGTCATTTTTTGTGTCTTCTAGGCGAGTTGGTGCCGGAACGTTGGTTCAGTAGACGTTTGAGAAGGAGAAGGATGAGACTGAAGAGTGGAGACTTTCGCGCTGACGGCTGTTGTGCTAATGCTGACAAACACAGGCAGTCAATACGATGAACGTATTGTGCATAGTGTCGTTGCTGGGGCTCGACTGCCACGATTTCTTATTATAATAGTCCAGTTTAGTCAAGCGGGGCTTGATGGCCAATCGACCGTCTGATCAAGCGCTTTCCACAGACCTCTGTCAAGTTTAGTCCCAATTGTGGTGATTTTAGTCCAATAACCGTTACGGACTATTTCGACACAAATCGCGACCCAGAAACCGGCTCGATGCAGGACGCGGCGCAGACGTCCCAGGCATGGGCGGAGCTCGCAGGCTCGCTAGTCAACAGGCTGGACGCATGTCCCCAGGCTCGACGGACGTCCCGCGACGCAAATGCGACCAAAAAATGCGGCAAAAAGCGCGTGCGCCGCATTCAGATCGAGCTGCCCTTCTTCCGGCACCAAGTGCGTGATATGGAGCTCAAGCTCAAGCGGCTCAAGCTGCAGAGCTCGTCGTCCACGGGCGTCGTCAAGTCGGAGCTGGCGTCGCGTCAGTCGACGCAAAATTTGGACCAGGGCGCGCTCAAAACGGACCAAAACTCGCTCTGGAACGGCATCGCCGAGCGCCAGCTGAAGGAGCGACTGCGCGTGGAGCAGCAGCGGCAGCAGCTCAAGGAGACGCACGTGGAGCTGTGCGCCATGTCGGTGGAGCTGCACAAACTGCTAAAAAAATGTGACAGTCAACAGGTTAGTGGATGGGTTAAAGGCAACTTCAACTTACAGTACGACTGATGAAAGGCTTGTTTGGCGATAGCAAGAGCTGGTGGAGCGAGTGGAGACCAAGCAGCAGCAACGCTATTGGGACCTCAAGGCAGACCCAGCGGACGAGATTTACGCCGATCAGTTGGCCACTGTGGCCAGGGTGCGGCTGGAGACGCAGGGACAGAGTCCGGCGATCGGCAGAGCGCTGAGTCTCGGCTCGGGGTTGTCCATGGGCAGAGAGATGGTGCGATGGGACCCCGAGGTGAGCGCCGGGTTTAAGCTGAACATGCAGTGCGGGGCCACGCTGCCGTTCGGGTTGGACGTGGCTGCTGATGCCTACTGGCGGTTCTTCGGCTGTGGGTATGGCCTAGATCGTCTTGTTAGTCGTGGGTCCGATCTGCAGGTACGTTTGAGCAGCGCTGTGGTGGAGAGGATGATGTGGAGCTAAGTCGGGCTGGTTTGTACAGACTGGCATCATAGCGCGTTCGTTCGAGGTTCGGACGGACTTTGAGGGCTTCACGTCCAAGGTGGGGGGCAAGTACACCGCTCGTCGATACTTGGATGGAGACGGCAGCGTCATGATCGTGTGGACAGGCAGCGGAGACATCGAAGAGATCCGCGGCACGAAGTTCACAGGCACACAGCTCCACAAGCGAGGCTGCATCAAGCTGCGGCGAGTGCCTCATCAAGGGCCAGGAGAGCAGTCCACGTCGACTGTAGTGGAGGCCTCGTTCGAGACCATCCCGGTGTTTCACGAGATCGTCGTCGACAAAGCGCAGCAGACACAGACGCTTCTCGACGCGATCGATGAGTCGTACAGCGCAGTGAACAAGCTCTTTTGCCAGAGAATGGGTGCGCTGCTAGTGGAGGAGGACTGGCAGGCCACCTTCGGCAGGGCGTAATCCCTTTGATCAATGGTATCCGATCTTCCAATGGGTTCAGCCTGAGTGTCTCGTCGATTCCATGAAGGTGATGACTTCGGCAGCCCAGAATCCACGCTGCTTCGCAAACGGATTCGCTTTGTGAGGTCGACACGCCATTTCCTGATTTGCATCCATCCACCCACAGGTAACTCAGACAGCGAACAGTGAAATGGCAAAAGTACAAGCCGATGTCTTACCTCGTGCCACCCCTGCGCAGGAAGGTCGCTCCACAGTCTCACTCTTCAATTTGCCAAGCACCAAGCACCACTTCAAGATGCTGAGCTCCAAGATCTTCGCCGCCTGCGTCCTCGCGACCCTTGCCGCCGTCCACGCCGACGAGTACAGCGACGAAGGCAGCAGCTACTACGATGATGAAGGCAGTAGCTACTACGATGATGAAGGCAGCAGCTACTACGGTGATGAAGGCAGCAGCTACTACGGTGACGAAAGTGGCAGCTACTACGGTGATGAAAGTGGCAGCTACGCCCAGGAAGACTACAGCAAGCTGCCGGCGTACCTCTACACGTTCGACCCCGAGTACTCTGCGGGCGTGAGCGGCACCATCAATGTCCAGTACGGCGGCCCGTTCTCCACCTTCGCCGTCATCACGGCCAAGCTCGACTTCAGCGACGTGGACCAGAGTGAGATCATGGCCTTCGACGGTAACTGCACGGAGGAGGTGACCGAGTACAAGTGGCACATCCACGTCAAGTGGCCCAACGACGGCGACTCCGAGTCCTTCGAGCAGTGCGCCCTGGCCGTCACGGGCAACCACTACGACCCGCTGCTGGCGTGCGGCCCGAACTCCGAGTTCGTCGGCACGAACGACTGCCTGCTCAAGACGCCCCTGTATAACTGCAACCCGGACACGTACGCCAAGGACCCGCTGGTCTGCGAGAAGGGCGACCTGGCTGGCAAGTTCGGCGACTTCAAGCTGGACGACAACAAGAAAGTGAGTGGTGAGTTCTACGACCTCAACTACCCGCTGCCAGAGGAGAACACGCCCGAGTGGAACATCATCCTGCACGCCGTCTGCGGCAAAGCCACTCCTCGCATCGCGTGCGCTGTCGGCAAGCCCGTCAACTCGGACTGGAGCTCGGCCTCGGGCTGGAGCTGGAGCTCGGGTTCGTACTACTGAGCTGCACGACGCGCTGGAACAGCATCCGTTGCCCAGCACGTGAGCTCCATCCGTTCATATTGACCAACGCAGTGACTTCACTGCATATTTGATGTGCTCGAGACCACCTTCATCTCGAAGTAGCCTTGAGACAACCATTCAATTCGTTTGCCCGATTACCTTTGCCGTCTCTGTTCACCTCACCTATCGTACTTGTACTCTCCTTCATCCTTGTGTCTTTACGGTTTGACTTTTCAATCTCCAGGTACTTGCGCTGATGTACACTTTATGCTTGATCCTTTCCTTGCTTGCTCGATGCAGCCACCAATGTCTACAAGGAGCACAACACCACGCACAAGAGTCCGTGAGCAAACCGAACCACAGCAGAAGAACTCAAAACGCAACGCACTAACAAGAAGCAAGCTCGCCTCCCTCATATCAAAGCAATGCATGCAAAATGTATAGCCGCTGCCTACCAGGAGCCCTTGTTATTTTCTGCTGTTCCAAATCTCTCCACACCTGCAGAAAGATGAACTGGGCGCCACTTAAGTCCCAGTCCTCGAAACGCGTTCGTAGTTACGCGCTTTCGGTATTGTTGCTGTTTCTCGAGACGTAACGATCCTACAGTTCACACAGCATGAAGCAGATGCGGTCAGATATGCATACCAATACAGAACTTATTTACTCAACGAGCTAAAACCGCAACGCAGGCTGTATGCATGAAAGCTCACCACCACACACCACGGTCGTCATCAATTGTCAGTCCATCACGCTGCGCTCCGCTCTTGCTTGATGCGTGGCCGCTCAGAGTCCCGTTGGGTGGAATGAGTAGCTCCATACTTGTGCGATTTGCCCGGTCGCGCACTTCTGGAAGATGATGACGGAGACGGGTCTTGAGCTCGACTGTACTGAGTTCGGTCTCGGCTGTGGCTTCTGCTAGAGCTGCGACTCCGGCTGTCCGAGCGGTCACGGCTGTAGTTTCGCTTGCGCTTTCTGGTGCTCCTCGATGATTCCCGTGGGCTTCGAGACCGGCTTCTGCTACGGCTGTTGCTGCGACTGTCGCGTTCACGATGGGCACTTCCGCTGTCGCGGTCTGATCTACGGTCACGACGGTCAAAGTACGAAGGATCGCGGCGGTACTCGATGTCTCGGCTACCACGTCGATCGTAACTCCGATCATCCCTGTCGTAGTTGGAAGACCTGTCACGGGATCCGTATCTGTCATCACCTCGTTTGCGATAGCGATCTCTGTCGCCGCTGTCGTCGTAGTCATCGTAATCATATCGGTCTCGATCGCGACGATCTCCACTTCGGCCCCGACTATCGTTCCTTTCATACTTCCCAGTGGAGCCGCTGCTCCTGTCGTATCGGGGGTCGCTGCCGCTGTGGCTTCGGCTACGACTACGCTGTCGGTAGCGATCCCGATCACGGTCGTCTGTGCGTCCATAGCGATGTTCCTCATCCCGACCGCCTGCTTGTGACCGATTTTCCACCTTGATACGTGGTTCATCTTCGTCTCGGTACCTTCTTGACGTCGACGTAGATTTACTCCCATATGAGCTCCGGTTATCACGGCCAGAAGAGTGTTGAGCATTCGAGCGATTGCCGCCGTCATTTCTCCTGCCAATCTTGACCCACTCCTTAGTGTCCTCTTCTGTTTTCTTCGTGAACTCAGCCTCGTTTAAAATATTTGAGGGATCAAGCCGTAGACCGCCAAGTTGAGGCTTGAACACCAGCTTGAGATTCGCTGCTTCGTCGCCTTCCAGCAAGCTTGACGAATTAACCAGCGCATCGAAATGCGCTTGTTGGCTTTTCTTCCACATCTGAAGTGATCGGTAACTTCGCAGGGCACCCTCTGTACAAAGCAACATGTAACAGTGAGTGCAATGCACAACCGCAACAAAAAGATGACGCACATACTCGCTGTCCGCTCATTGAAAACGTGGCCATCCTGGGTCGGGCTGCACCACGTGAACTTGAAGTCTTTGCCCTTGTTCCAGGTTGCGATGTAGGCCGCCGCCTCCCCAAGAAACTGGGGCGAGATATCCACGCATACGGGGAGAAAGAACCTGCACGCCATCATCGTAATGTCAGCTCCGAGTTACGGCAAGTCAGTCTCTGTTTTCGGTATACGCACAATTCTTCAAGGACAGTTTGCGCATCATTGTTAACGGCATTGCGAACTGTAGGTAGAATCATCAACAAATAACCACGGCACAATTGTCAGCAGACAGACATCCGAGCATCGATAACGATAAAGCACTCACACTTTTCCGGCATTTTCTCCAACACTCGGCGCAAATAGAAGAAAGGCATTTCGGTGGTGAGCTCGAAGTTAATGCCCTGCAGCACTTCCATCTCGTAGTATAGCAACTGAAGACGCTCAATCTCAAGTAGCTCCTCGTCGCCAGCAAACAGTGGGGTCTCCAGAATGTCGTACATGATGCGCACCATACGCAGCAGCTTCATTCGTTTGCTGGACGCCTTAGCCGAAAGGAAGAGACAGGCCGCAGCGAATTTATACCGTTCTTTAGCGTAAATGCCTCGATCGAAGACGCGATGGAAGAAGATGCAGGCAGTGAGCGCGATGTCGCTGCTTAGACCAAGACACCGCGACAGGATGTCGATAAAGGCAATGGCCGTGTAGCGCCAGTGCTTCTTTTCTTCCGGCTTGGTTTCGAAGTTGTCACGCTCGAAAACCAATGGGCAGCTGGTCCGATCGAGCTGTAGCTGGGGGGTACTAGGCGGCGGCAGTTCGAACTGCTGAAGTTGGTCAGGAGCTTCAGCCTGTCGTTCCGCTTCACCGCGCGGCAGCGGCACTGGGGCTCTTCGAGGCTTGCACTCTCCCATCACCAGGCTCTTCCAGGCCTTGATCTTCCTCGGGTACAGCTTCAGTTCTTCCCAGCGAGCAAGCGTCTGCGAACAAGTTGCCACCAATTAGTCTCCCCTCACCAAGTCACGCAGCCATCACGTCACGTCACCTTGAACACGCGCTTGCGGTTCTCCTCCGACGCCCTCTTGTCGCCGTAGCGGATCTCCCTCGCGCAGGCGTTGAGCACCTCGTCCACCGTCTGGAACCACTCGCGCTGCACTTGCTGCAGCCGTTCTCCGTCAAAAGACTTGAGGAACTCGTGCAGCACGTAGAAGAGCATGAGCTTGGCCTGAAAGCCTCTCCCCGCGTCCGCGTACGCTCGCTACAGTCCACGACACACAGCACTCGTGTTAGTCCGTTGGCCACCAGCTCACACAACAACAAAGCACGGAGAACACAGCTACTGTCTATTCTATTAAGCGCCGCCACTGCCCACTCCAAGGGTTTCAGTGGCGGCCGCAGCCTCTTAGCTTTAGCGTCTAGTACCTGCTTCATCTTGATCTGGAAGCGCAGCGCGTGCTGCGGGAACGTGGCCATGTACGCGGCCGTGCGCGCCACGAGGTCGCGGTTCGTCACGCAGTGCAGCACGTCGTTGAGCACCGCGCCGAA
>JAHWLE010001157.1:0-13516 GCA_024679135.1 Phytophthora foliorum
GCCGTCGAGCTGCTGGAACGGTCAATGATCACCTTCTTCTCCGCGTCGTCGTACACGATGGTCGTCACCTCATCACCAGCGCCGCTGCGGCGCACCTCGAAACCAACCTTGCTGCCGCGCTCGAACTGCGGCACCTCGGCGATCAGCTCGAACGACGCACCCGTCGAGTTCAGCACCTGCGACGAACCGTTCACGGACACACTCGCCACCTGCTCGTACGCGTTCTCGTTGCGGAGCAGCTGCAGGTCGCTCAAAGGCTTCACGCCCAGCGTCTTGATGGTCTTGCTCTGCTTGGTCGAGCCGTCGGCGCAGGACACGTCTTTCGAGTCGGACACGATCCAGTCGCCCTTGCCCACGAGGTGCTCGTCGACGTCGTCGATGTCGCGCACAATGGTGATACCCACCTCACGCGGCACGGAGAGCATGCCATCCCAGCCCTGGGGTTGTCCCGTGGTGAAGTTGTTGTCCTCGGTGATCCAGCCGATCAGGACGTTCTTGCCGTCCTTGTCGGTGTAGATGCTGTTTGCGTACCAGTCGCTACGGTCCGACACACCGACCATCAGAGGCGTGAACAGGCCAGCCTCAGCGTCCGTCTCGACACCGCAGCCACCGCCAGAGAAGGAGCCCGTCGCCCACATCGGAAGGCGTGAACAGGCCAGCCTCAGCGTCCGTCTCGACACCGCAGCCACCGCCAGAGAAGGAGCCCGTCGCCCACATCGGGTAACGGTTCGGGTCACCTTCAGCAGCAAACAGCATGACGTTGTGGAGCTCACCGTCCTCGTCCGTCATCTCACGGTAGATGGTGGTCTCAAAGTTGTATCCCCAATTCGCGCTGTACTCGGAGAATGACGTGTTCTTCTCCTGTGAGAGCAGGTAGCCCTTGTACTCCCAGTTCACGTAGTCCTCAGCGTGATAGAGGAAAATGCGCGGACCCACGTCGTGGATGCCACCGGCAACAAGAATGTAGTTGCTGCCGTTAGTGGCGTCGTAACCGAAGTGCGCGTCAAGTGACTGCGAGTGGAAGGGCATCGGGTCGCGCCATCCAGTGACGTTCAGACCCTGGGGCGGCAGCTCAATCAGTGGCTCGTTACCCTTCTGCCAGCTCTTGCCGCCATCGTCCGTGGTAGCGTAGACAACGTGCTCGCCGAACAAATACTCCTTCTTCCACGAAATCGGGAGAGCGGTGACACCCGTGTAGAACACGGTGTGCTTGCCGTCAATGGCGTTGTTCATGGCAAAGCCCGAGAACACACCGAGGTTGTCCCACTTATCCTCGAACGGATGAAGAGCGTCCGGGTAGTCCTGCCAGGTCACCTGGTCGGTCGACACGGCGTGACCCCAAGTCATGTTGCCCCAAATCGTCGAGTTCGGGTTCGACTGGTAGAACATGTGATACAGACCCGTGGCCTCGTCGTAGTACGGCGCGCATGGGTCGTTCATCCACTTCTCGCGAGGCGTAAAGTGGTAAACCGGGCGGTACTGCTCGAACAGGTCGGTACCAGGCTCGGCCTCCACGACGTCCTGCGCGGAAACAGCGTGCGGACTGTAAACGAGGGCGGTCACAAAAGCACCGAGGGCGACGACGCTCGGGATCACTTTCATCGTGGAACTTGGTTCGGGGGTCTTCGGTGTGGCGAAGAAGATTGAGGAATGACAAAAGCTCTCGGAGCAGCGGTGGAAGAGCCAGAAGCGGCTTTCGACTACGATGCAACCCGAGTCGCACTGAGACTTGAGTGTTGGGAGAGCGATCATCCCGTGATAAACACCTGGGCATGCAGCCATGCGATGCGACGAACTTGATACTTTCGCGCTTCCTCGCACTTCGATTAACATGCGCGATTAATGTTTGCCTGCTCTTTGTTTGCCTTTCGCGGTTTTTGTTCACCTCGCGGCGTCCAACTTCAAGACGGCCCCAAGCAGCGGCCGTGTTAACGCCCCGCAAATCTCAATTCGTAGAACTGCTGACCTCGGTTCGAAATGCAAAACAGTTGTGCCACCGGCTACTGTATGGGACAATCGGTGACTTGCTTGCTCGTTGCAGTCTGAAGCGAGTGTAAAGCAGCAGGATTTATCGAAGAAGCCACCCAGACAAGAGGCCGTGACAATGAGCGTGATGACGGATGACTTGCACTAAATCTACTCCAGACCGCAAACAGAATCCAATCCTGTTGATACATGTATAATAGCTTCGGCGATGTCAATCATGTCGCGGCAGAGTTTTCATTTGCCAAATGCGTTCGAGAAAATTATCCAGACATAAGTGTCCACTTTCACATTATTTTTTATTTTTTCTGGTGTTTCTTCCACTTTTTCTACCTCGTTTTCGCGTTTTCATTGGGGCTGTCACGTCTACATACTCCACGATCCAGAGCACCACCACCTTATGACTTCTGCGCGGAACGGCTGCACTCGAGCAGGGATTTCTTTACGGCTTGCACAGTGCACCGCACTTTCAGCTGAAAAGCTACACAACCGAAATCGACTTTAGGCTGAGAGCTTCGAGCTCAGGTGGAGAGGAATTCCACTCCTTGTGTACGAGCACGGGCTGCTTGAGTTTCCCGCCGCGGACGCTACCCTGGCTGCCTCATCTTCTTGTCCGGGGGCTGCCGCTTTACCACCGCACTTTGATCAACCACCTAACAACTAAACATTCGTCGTAGCGTACATCCGCAAAATACATACGTACGTCGCCGGAGAATTATCCATCGCCCCGGTAACGTGATTTTGCTAGCTCTCCAATAGGGAAGAACGAGCTCATTCGTCATTAGTTCACCCGGCTTGCGTGACTGGATATGATCGCGGCGCGTTGCGAAAATCACGGCGTTGCTTCCGCTGGCCTCCTGCGTACTTGCGCGGACCCCCTCCACTGCGCCATTTGCCGTTGCGATTGTAACTGTTCACGTAGTATGGCGGGCGGAATGAGGGCGTGTTGCTCTGCGAGAAGCCCATTTTCTCCAAATCGTCCGTGTATTTCGCGCGCTCTAGTTCCGCCTTGCTACGGCCCAATCGGAAGACAAAATCAGGCAGCTCTTCCCAACTCACCACCTTGGCATCAGCCGTCATGTCAAGCTGCTTGTCCTCCATCTGCTGTAAGTCCGTCGCCAGGAAGAACCGAATGGTCTGCTCCAACGTCTTTTTCACCTCCGGGTCGTCCTCCGGCTGAATGGTCTGGTGGCGGCGGTGGTGAAACTCAATGCCAATAAACATGCACGAACCGGGTCCCTGGCGCTCGGCGTCGCAAGTGTGGGGGAAATAGCGCGGGAACGCATGGACTCGCGAGACTGGTGACATGTGGTGAAGATTATCCACGAGCTTCCGAAGCCGCGACTGAACAAACTTACCCCACTTGTGCATCGCACTTTCAGAATCGGCCTGGAAGTTGAACACCATGTACGAACTGTACCGGATGAAAAAATTCGAAGGCTGGAAAAGCTTGTCCCATGCACCCGCATACCCCACACCTTGGACAGCTTCCTTGTTCGATTGCACTGCATTCAGTGGTTGGTCGAACGACGGCATCGATGTTGCCATGCACACCACGGCCGCCTTCAAGTCAGCTTCCGAGCTTTCCGGTGACGGAGCAGCTGTAGGGAAGGGCTTGGAAATGCCAACAGCGATCTCAGCCAAGTACCGCGCGCGCCACAGCTCTTCATAAATCACGGAAAACGTTGGTTGCGATACCTGGACGGACGAGTTCATGTGTGGGTACGCCGGCGTGATGATCGGCATAATATGTGACCGGTCAAACACGCTTTGACGAGGATCCCACATGTCAAAGCCAAGTCCAGCGTCGTAGATCATGTTCAGCATAACGGGCTGCGGCCACTGCCACTCCGAGAGCACCTGGAAGAACCGCACAAAGATCTTTGCGGGCTCTGCGTTCGGGTACAACTGACACACGAACGCAACCAGAATGGCCCAGCTGATGCCACCCAAGTAGCCTAGCTTGGCCGAGTAAATACCGCGACGACGTGCCCACGCGCGCACTGCGCGCAACACAATCCGGTACTCGCGACGCCTCGGCACCAAACACAGCAGCATCGAGCTCACTCGAGGAGCGTTCAGGGCCTTCATCGAGGTCTCATGGACACCGACCAGCATGTGATCAGAATCAATATTTTGGTTGGGCTCCACACTTGAAACAGGCAAACGCGCAAAGAGCAGGTCCATCCGCACGCCCAAGAATGACAACGAAATGAGCGGCACGTAAGCGTTCGGCACAGGTGCAAGGTGGGATACCCCTGGTGTCTTCTCCAGCAGGTGACAGAACGACCCAAAGAAGTCGTCGTGGGTCACATGCCACGGCACAACGCACACCGCATCAATGTCCGAATTGGGGTCGTCCAGGCCCAGCCGATACGAGCCAGCAAGGAAGAGCGACCCCTTCGTCAGTGTAATATGCTCTTCACTCAACTCCCGCTCGCGTCCGACCATCTTCACCCACTTGGTCAGCAAATCCGACAACTGCTTGAGCACTTGCAGCTTGTGCATCCGAGCTTCCGGTGCATCCGTGGGCGAAATCTCGTCCACATAGTCCACAAAAGACTGCACCGCACTCGGGTCCATTATGGGCTGCATCGGGCTCTCCACGACACTCCCGACGGCCGGAACCAGGTGGCATTTATGGTACAGCACGTCTCGCGCCTCATCGAGAAACCCGTCGCAAATATTCGCGAACAAATTCTGCTGCAACTGCGTCGAGATCACTCCTTGCTGCGCTGCGTGCTGCACCGACCACGACAGCGCGTTCGACTCTTCGTACGCGCGATTGGCCACAAATTCGGCCGACAGGTTGGTGATTCGGTCCAGCAGCATGTAGGCCTCCTCGTCACAGTTGGTCAACATACTCGACAGTTCGTCCAGTTCTTGACACGCCTCCATCTCGTTCAGGTCGCTGCGGCGGTGCGAATTCAAGTGACGCGGACTCGCGCACGAAGACTCGGCCGTCGACTCGCTGTTGGTATCGTCGCAGTCCAACAACTCGTCGTCGCTATCACAAACTTTCCGCCTACTGCTGTTAACTGTCAGATCGTGTGACAATTCCTCAGCAGTAGACGAGGAGTTTGACACAGTACACCTACCTCGCTCTTTTTTGCGCGAAGTTTTGCGCGAATTCGCCTTCACGGGGCTGTTCTCGCACGACGAGCTCGATTGCGACTCCTGCGTGTCCGAATCGGAAGGAGCTCCCAATGGCAAGGACGCGCGGCGCAAAAGCACCTGATCCTGGCTCGATTTGTCGACTTTCTCCGACGACGACGACTTGGTGGATTTGCGCCCGTTGCAACTTTCACTTTGCTTTTCGCGCGCGCAAAGTTCTTCGAGCGGCGTCAACTTTTTGGCTTTTGCAGCGGGGGCCGAATTTCGGTTCGCGTCTTCGCCCTTTTTGTCGAGGGTTTTGCACCCGGATTTGAGCGCCTCGCAGCGCTTCTTAAAGCTCGAGCTCTCGACGATTTTCGTGATGCTGCGCGAACGGTACATCCTCGTGCGGGTCGATTTCTTGTCGGCGTCGCTGCTGCAACTCGTTTTGCACTTGGGGGAAGGGTTTTGCGCAACTTGCTCCGTGGGGGCGGGGGGCGGCGACGAGCGCACCACCGCGTCCTTGAACGAGAAGACGCGCTTGGAGGGGGTCTGTTGCGCGCGCATCACCATTTTGCACTCCGGGTCTGGCTTGAGAGTGAGGCCGAAGGCGGATATTGTCGTTTCGCCTTTGCGACGCTTCCTCTTCTAGTTGCGCTCCGTCGCAAAAGCAGACCTGCAAAATGCAAATGCAAATGGGCGTCTCAGAATGCAATTGCGCAAAAATAGCGATTGACGCCAAGTGATGACGCACCTGAGGGCTGCAAATGGCGCGGGGGTAACGAGAGCGAAGGGGTGAAAAGCGACGGAGAGGGCGACAACCAAACGCTGCCGCTGCCTGAATCCGCGAACCTGTGGCCTTGGTGGAGGAATCGAGTTTTGCGCTCCTTGCGGTTGGCGAAAGCGTCAGCCACACCTATCACGACCCAGAAAAGAGACAATCTATAGTGAAAGCAAGTTTGAGTGGTCAAGTTGGAGTTCCGACGAGGGACTCGCACACAATGCGGGAGGGATGACCTCGACCGAACCACTTGTGCCCAGTAGGCCGCCCCGCCCGCGAGGCCTTCCCCTACCACATTGCGACCTGATGCTGCCCTTCATGTCTGCAAGTGCTGGAGACAATTGACACGGATGGTTTCGCGTTCGGCGTGTTCGTTTCTTCCCTCCTCGAAGCCATGTCGACGTCAGCGAGCACGATGGCGAGCAATTCGCAGGCGGCGTCCCATGGATTCGGCGTAGCAATCCTTGCTTTTTGTATGGGCATGATATAGCGCAGGTTTTGAGTGCTGAGACACGTCGCACTGATTCCTGTCACTTGAACCAAGTATGCCCTTCACAGCGCTGAACATCCGACAATGCTGTTGGAAAGGATCCTCATCGTCGGAATGGCTGCATGTGAGTGAATGTCTTCCCCAACAGAGAAAGCTGTATACAACGCTACGCTAGGCAACTAAACTATAATAATATTATAGTTATATGGATATTATCCACGTGGGGGAGCTGCTCTGTTCTGTTTACGACCTTGTCCGAGTTCCAGCGACGCCGTGAAGGAGTTGAGGAGAAGAAGAAGACCCCACACACACACACTGTGGTAGAAGATCCCGTGGTGCCTCCAAAGTCGGTCTTTCTCCGCGTCGGCGAAAGACTCAAGCTCGTCGAGGACGGGGGTCAGCACGACGGCCTCCATATATGAGGAGGAAGTGAAGGCGGACGGCCTTGACCAGCCCTCGACAGCTTCTCGAGTACAAGATGAAGCGAGCCGGCGGACGGCTGCTCCAGCTGCGGCAACAAGGTGGACAAGAGCGCGTTCTGCTGTGCCGGCCATAGATCGAGACCTCAACGCGGTCAAGAACGTCGAGATGCTCCTCTGACCTCGCCGAATCCAAGCGGTGGGGCCTTCGCCTGCCCTTGCAGGACGTTACAGGCCCAAGCGTATGCTAGTTAGATCTCCTTAGGCGGGTACGCGGAGCTACACCGGCCGATGGGTGCAGAAGGGTGACAAGCCGCTCATCCTGGGCAATGGGCCCAAGGACCCCGTGTGCCAGTACTCGATGGACGAAATTCACATCACCGAGGGCGGCAGCAGTATGCAACAACAGCAGGTGGTCGGCACCGTGCGCCCTGCTAACGAAGACAAGTAAACCCAAGCCATGAGTCATGACTCGTGACAAAGTAACTTGGAAGATCCTAGCCAACGCAAATTGGTGCTGCCTAGTCGTGTCGTCGTGGTAAACAACAGTCAATGTTCACTTTAATTCGGATTCGGTTTTGGTGTATGTATCTTGAAGGGACGTAAGGAGATATCTCCTTACATAAGGGACGTATGCCACGATGGACAAGTTGGTGCAGCTGCAGGCAGCACTGCGAGCCATCGAGACTGGCAAACGCCTCGAGTCGGTGGATAATGTGTTAATCCGACAGGTACTGCTGCAGCCACGAACGCAACCCCAGCAGGCGACGTGTGCACCTGACGCGAAAGATATCTACCGAGAGTTGCAAGCGCTTCGAAAGGCCAAGGCGAAAGCGAGCGCAAAGCAAAACGTTGGCGACAATGGTGCTAATGGCGAAAGTGGCGATGTTGGAGCTACGAAGTCACTCCGGTCGCCTTCGCCCAAGAAAATACCCGCAAGCCATCATCGTTCTGCGGCTGTGGTCGGTGCAAGACTAGAGTCGGCTCCGTCCTCTCCTGAGCGTCACAGTAACAACAACGCTAATGCCAACGAATTGTTAGCTAGCACAGCGGAGACTATTGAATTGATGCAGAAGGCCCTTCTTACTCGCGAGAAGGAATTGCAGCGCTCCGAGAAAGCGGTGACACGAGCTGACGCAGAATTGCGCGAGGAGCTCAGTCGTGCTGAGAAGATTTTGCCGTCAAAGTTTCTCTTTGAACGAAACCTTGCAAGTGATCGAGCACTCGAGGCTGCACGCAACGTGCTGCTTCACTTCCAGCATCGTTTCTACAAGCTCTACTTTCGTCAGTGGTGGAGGACTACACTGGAACTGCGACTACAGGCTCAGCGTCGAGCAGTAGCGAAAATTGTGCGCGTGTACCGCGGCCATCGTGGTCGGCGAGATGCACGGCGACTGCGTAGAGAACTCAGCACTTTGCAGGCTCAGAAGCGTCAACTCTTGACTTTCCGGATGAAGTATCGCTCAAGCCAAGCGATGAAGCTACAAATGGCATGGCGACGGTATCTTCGACACTGCGCCATCAAATATCGACAAGCGCGACAAACTTCTGCAAGTCTTCTCCAGCGAGCCTTTCGCACTCGTCAATGGCGCGGTCAATCACTGGTGAACGCTCTCGCCAACGCACGGAGGCTTTTTGCAGCCGTGGGCATGCAAAAACTCTATCGAGGGCACCGGACAAGGCGCAAACTGGCAGAAGCTAAACGGCGACAACAACAGGAAGAACGAGTACAGTTCGCACTATTGCGTAACATGTCCAAGCAAGCTCGTGCAGCTTGGATGATCGAGAGATGTGGAGCAGGCTACTTGATCGCCCATCGAGCGATTTTTCCCTACGCTATGCGGTTACGATGGCGCCGTGCAGCGTACCAACTACGACGTCGAGTCGCAGCCGACTGCATTGCTCGAGCTATTTGCAAATGGTATGGGGTGGAGGCCCGGCGTGAGGCTGTTCGTGCCAAGCAAGTCAGCGAGTGGTTTGCACTTGTACAACGCGAGCACAAACGCTCGCGATCCGCGGCTGTGCTCATTCAAAAACATTTGCGGCGGTGGGTGCAACAGCGCAAGTTTCAAATGGCTCAAGCAAGACGCAAGAAGCTCGCAAGGAAGGCGAGACTAACGGATAAAGCTCATCGACTGGAACAGGCACAGCAGCGCAAAAGTCCTGGGTGGCTTAGTTCGGACAGAAACCCTTCGACTGCTGCGACTTCAGCTCAGCGCAAGACATCTCGATTCAGCAGATTAAACAATAGTCTCAGTCCTCAACCTGCGCGACTAATATCCCTGTTAAAGCCCATACAGTTGAAAGATGGCAACACCAAAGCTGCTCGCAAGACCGATGGCCAAGTAGCGGCGCTTGTGCAACGATGCTTTCGCCGCTATTGCGCAAAAAAACAAGCTCGCGTTCGAGCTTGGAAAAATGAAGCAAGGGATGTTGAAACGCGAGTTTTACAGAGACACAAAGCGGCTACGGAGATTCAGCGACGAGCTCGAGGAATTGCTGCCAGAACTTTGGCTCGACAATGTCGTGCTGAGCGCCTTCTTTTGCGGTTCACCCTCCGTTGGAAATGGAGACGCATTCAGAAGCGACAACGTGCTGCTCGAAAAATCGTTCGGTGGTTTAAACACAAGAGGACACAACAGCTCGCAAGACTTTGGCGAGTTGAGAAGCAAAAGCGGCTCGCAGCCTCTTTCCGGATGCAACGTTGGTATCGACTTCGCTGTTTGTTGCCATCACGACTCAGTCAAGTCCTGCGAATTACTCGGAAACGTGACGACACCTTCGTCTTTTGCGAGCAAAGCTTCCAACTCTGCAGACAGCACATGGCGGATGAATTTGTAGTGCAGTCATTCGGGGCCAGTCTGGAAGATGCTCTGCGTCCTCTTCTATCGGACTTGACAGCAGCTTCAAGGTCTCCCTCGAAATTTAAAACTTCACCGACAAAGCAGAAAGCGGGTGCTGCTATCAGTCGCAAGCATCATTTTGCTGTCGTGGCATTTCCAGTTCTCCAAATGATGTTCCTAGTCGCAAGTGGCTGGAAAATGCCATTTGTGTGGCGTGAGCTGGATGGCAAGACACTTTTTCAAACCAAGCTGGAGCGAGCGAAGGCCGTAGCATTCTTTCGGTCACTCAGCAAGCGAGGAAAACCAGTAGCTCACCAAATTCAGCAATCTCCAACGACTGAAACAGTCCCCACGGTGCCATCTCCAACTCGCCGTACCCAGAAATCTCCTGTTAAAAGTTCTGAGACTTTTTCGTCCGTGGATGTTGATGTGGCGATCGCTAGAGCTACGGGTGGCGCGAAAGGAGCGTTGGATTTTGCGGTATTTGTACGGGTGATCGGGCTGTTAGGCGAAATCTCACTCGCCCAGACCACGACCCCGTACTGGGGTCGTTATGATGGCACGGAAGCTCGAGTATTAGCTTTGCTGTGGCTCTCACTGCTTCCACATTCGTCGATGCAGCCTTTGGTACTTCAATTTGAAGCGTACGTCTCGAACGAGCTATCTCGACACGCTGCGTGCCTCCAGAGGCTTTTCACTCGGCAACAGAACAAGCTGCATGGTGCAGCGATGCTTGTTGAGATGCGACGAAATTTGCGAAACCAGGCACTTTCTCGCGCTGCAGTGGTGCTGCAAACACAAACTCGAAAGCTGTTAGCACGTCGTGAACTCCGGCGACGAATGAAAGAGACGTACGAGAAATTCCTGGATCCAACGTGGGGTTTGCCGTACTGGATGAACCCGCGATCGGGCTACTCGACATGGCAGAAACCTCGCCACTTAGGAGCTGAAGATGTTTGTTGTGAGCCTGTACCATTTCCTCCTCCGGAACGTACACTGAAGGCCCCGTGCAATGGGAAAAAGGACTGCGAGCGCTGTGCTGAGTGGGTATGCTATGACTGCGATGAGTTCTTCTGTCTCGGGTGCTTTGGAGAATACCACAAATCCAAGCCTAATTTCACGAGTGAAGAAGACTCAAAAGAAGGCAAACTCGCCCCTGACCCCGGCCTCGAAAATGATGAACCAAAGGACGAAAAACAATCAACTGTCAAGCGCGAGCACGAACTTGAGCGTCTTCAACTGTGTGGACTGTGTAAATTCCAGCTTGCTTCTCGCCGTTGCCTGGACTGCGTTCCAAAGGTTAACGCTAAGCCAAAACCCAAGGCTAAACCACGTTCAGCGAAGCCGGGGAAGCAAAAGGACAAACGACCTGTCGGAAGCCCTACCAACGGTGAAGAGGAGCTCCGCAACAGCGAGTCGTTGTTTTGTGATGTTTGCTTTGGGTTCTTGCATCGCCGTGGCGGGTTGAAAGCCCACCGCACGGAAGCACTGCTTGAACTCTGTAAGTCTTGTATCCCTGACGATGAAGACGACAATGAATCATCACTCAAGCAACCAGCTACGAAATACGAGATTCCTGGAGTTGGTGACGCTGTCCAGTGGGAATGTGAAGTGTGCGGGGACCCACCTCGCCGTGTTTGTGGGCGTTGTGCTCACCAATGTCACCCGAAGGAAAGCTGCGGTGAGCTCCGCCTCGTGCCACTCCAAACGTTGGGCCGACGTCAACGAACCAAACGTCTGCAAGAAGAGCAAGAAGCTCGCGATCGAGTTGACTTGGAAAAAATACGCGCTCGGACGCTGCGAGCTCGTCAGGAGCGATGCGCACGAAAACTTCAAGCGTTTTGGCGCTCTCAAGCTCCGATTCTTCGTGCTAGACGCTTAGTTGCTGCTCGTCGAAAAGAAAAGAGTGAGCTGTGGCTGCGTCGCCAGGAAGATGTTGTGCTAGCAAAACGAATGGCCTACAGGGCAAAGAACGTATTCGGAATGGCATCGCCGCTAGCCACTGACTCACCCGTAGCGTGTCGACTTCGTAGTTTGCACGCCCTCGCACGCCGGCAGCTACGTATCCGAGCAAGGTTCTTTGGACTGCTGATCGACGAGTACGTGACGGTCGGGGTTCCGCTTCCAGGCCTCGGTTTGCTGCACCCTGGGTCGAATGAAATCTGGACAAGCGAAGACCTTCGCGGATGGATTCGCAACCGACAAACAATCCGCTTGAAGAAGTTAACTCCACACGAAGCACAACCAGCTGAGCGAGCATTATGTGCGTGGCGTCAGCTTGAGTGCTGGGGCAAAGCAGAGATCGATGTTCTTGACCCAGGGGACCAAGGCAAAGACTCGGGAGCTCAACCGGACCAATTGACACCGCCTAAAGCGATAGAAACCTCATGGCTCGTCGATATTCACCCGAAACAAGCGATCACTGAAAGTATGGTGTCTTTGGCTCAGCCGTACGATCCACCGCTGCCCAAAAAGAAGCGCCGCAAGGCTGCCGATGAAGACGAGGACATTGTGGAGGACGTTCCAGTGGCAATGTTCCTCGTGGAGTTTTCGTTGGATCCGAAGCGGACGGTGTGGATCAACCACTCACTGTACGTTTCGATACTTGCCACGGTGCTTTAATTGTTACTGAGTGTTTGTGCTTGTTGTTGTGATTCGGAGCAGTGCGGAGCGATTCTGGGAGTGGAGGCGGCTGAAGCTGCTGGCCAGAGGTGAACGAGCAGCACAACGTCAGCGAGCGAAGGACTACGAGAAACAGCAAAAAACACTTGACGACAAGCGGAAGCAGGACGAAGAACGGAATCGTCAGGAAAATGCCGCTGATGCAGTTGGGACGGAGAACTCCCCTCTCGAGATCGAAAACTCAGCAACAGTTGATGCAGCACTAAACGTTGCTGGTGCTGCTGTAGAGCAACCATGGGCAGCTTCGTCTTCGGCTTGGACGGAGGATGGAGCAACTACAGACGCATACAACAGCTACAACTACTACCCCTCAACCGACCCAAGCACCGCTGCTGATGGCTGGACAGGATACGACGGATATGCAACGAGTTATCCAGCAAGTTACGACTACGGATATGACTCAACAGCACTACAAACCGCACCTGGATTGCCAGAAGAGGCAACTGGTCTCGTTGATAGCGAGAACTACTACGCGAATGGAGACTACACTGGTGGGGACAGCAACGGATCGGGTACGTCGAATTGGTACGGAACCGAGTATAGCGCCTACGATATGTCTGGCTACAGTCCCGCAGCAACCGATTACAACTACGACGCAGGTGGCAGTGACCACAGTGGGTGGGCTTCGTACTCGGGCTACGGGTCGGCAGCTCAGTCGCAGCCGTCAATCGACCCGAACGCGGACTGGTACGTCAATACTGGAGAAACCAATTACGCAAACGATTGGCAGCAAGGTGGCTCCACCCAACCAGCTCAAGATGAAGGTTTAGCCAGTTATCCCTACGACAGCTACAGCATCGACCTGCCTTCTGCTGCTGCAGGAACCAATGGGTACTATGCTACCAACGGGTACAACAACCTGTACACAGACGACCACAAGTACTCAACGCCGCAGTCCGAGTGGGAAGAAGTGTTCGACCCGGCCACACAGCAAATGTACTACGTGAACCGCGTCACGAACGAGACAGCATGGCAGCTTCCCTAACATGGCTACATGTACTTCAATGTGATGTACCACCACACCACTTGTCAGCTGCCACACCACGTTTTACACGGATTTCAGCTGGCCAACCATTGCGTCCCAGCCATTGCTCAATAGCTCTTCAGTCGAGCAGTAGCAATGGGGCGCAAAGGCAGCAAAAGTCGCGCCGTGAGCGCGTTGGTGCGCGCCGAGGACGCGGCCGAGGAGGAGATCCTGGAGACGCCGGCGCTCAGCTCCGTCGCC
>JAHWLE010001158.1:376-13514 GCA_024679135.1 Phytophthora foliorum
CGCTCGAGGGCGGCATGGACGCCTAAAGTGGTTGTCCAGAATATCCAGCCGTGGGGAATCACATGTGATGCGCCGTGATGTCCGCCAGCAGGAATATGCGAGGTCTCTTTGCTGTCGAAGGTGTCGTCAGTATGACGTTGAAAACAGCGAAACCCCTTGATTTTCGATTGCGCGTAACATGGCGATCGCTTGGGGCCGGCGCGTGCTGACGGCGCTCGTGGGGATCCCGACGGCGCTGCGCCTGCTGAGCTCGGACGTGGGCATGCTGTGCCTCGCCACGACGCTCTGCTGCCTGTCGCTCGTGGAGTTTAGCGCCACCATCTGCCCGCAGATCGTGGTGCAGCCCAAGGCGACGACGGAGAGGCTGGTGCATCGCGTGCTAGTGGTCGCGTCGGGCGCGCTGCTGTGTCTGGGCGCGTGGACTGGAGCCAAAGTCGTGCATGGTGAGGAGCTCACAGCTGTGGCTGTTACTATGAGCATGGAGGCTGATGGAAGTTGTGTTGCTCTACTGTTGCAGACGCCCTGATGCTTGGAGTGACGCTGTCAATCTTCGCCTTCCACGTTGCGACCGCCCAGAAAATGGACCACAGAGGTAAAGTTCTGTTGGTTTTGCAGGTTGTAGCCACTACTGACGGACGGTTGTGCGTTCGTGTTGAAGCGCTGACCAAGTTGCTGTTGGATCTGTTCGCGATGCTGTACATCGTGAATGGCTTTAGTCACGCTATTCTGCTGCGGTACAGCGCCGGCAATTACGGACTTGGACTGCAGATCCTGGGACTCTGCTGCGCCTGGGTCTGCGACAGTGGCGCTCTTGTGGCAGGCTCCTTCATGGGTCATGCGAAACTGGCACCTGTAGTTAGTCCAGGCAAGACTCTTGTGGGGGCGATTGCTGGGGTCATTTCGAGTGTCGCGACGGTGCTGGTGATGTTTGTCCTCCCGCAGCTTTCCAGCGTGCTACCGGTTTTGGGGGAATGGACACACGAGCTGCTGCCTCCTCTAGAAGTGGTGTCTCTTACGCACCAGGTAGTACTTGGTTTGGTGCTCGGAGTTTTGTGCATCATTGGTGACCTGGTCGAGTCGTACCTGAAACGCGTCGCCGGTGTGAAAGACTCGGGGGCTTTCTTCCCCGGCCACGGTGGCTGTCTCGATCGCATGGATAGCTTCCTGTTTGTCGCACCGTGCCTGTACTTCTACAGTGAACTTGCACTGCCCTGAGACCAATACTTAGGTCAGAGCTGCTGCTTCACATCAATAGAGACTCAAAAGACTTCAAGCTTACTGCAATTTGCGATTACAATGTGGCGTCCACAGCCTCCTCTACGATGGACTCGACGGGTGCTTTCTTCTTCTTGCCCTTGGCGCTCTTGGTCTCGGGTTTCGATGGTTCGATTGTCGGCAGTGTCTTTACAGCTTCTGCTGCTGCCACTTGCGCGGGGTCGTTGATGTCGATTGTATCCACCGTCTTCGTCTTAGAGTTTCTCCGCAAAAACTTCTGTCGGTCCTTTCGAGACCCGCCCAACTTGCTCGAGTACTGGCGGATACGGTCCCTGCACGCATGTGCAACGATCCAAAATATAAAACACCTAAGTACGCTGCAGTATAACAAAATAGCTTCATCTTTCTCTCATTGCACACGTACGTGATGACGCCCGTGTCGCTCTCGCTGAGCTTGAAGGACGTCCTGCGCATGGCCATGCTGAACTCGGTCACCTTCCCATCGCCGACACCGTGCAGCGCGTCCAGTTTCGCAGCAGCTTCAGCTTGTTGGCGAGCGATGTCGTCGTACACGCATTTTTCCTTCTCCTTGGTGCGCCAGTAGTAAATGCCCACGCAGAGCAGCAGCAGGATGGACATGTTGGACCCAAAGGCAGACTACAGCGAGCAGCACAAGGCAAGAAAGAGGTCAGCTAGTCAAAGGCAGTCTGGGATGGGTGCTGCTCGACGCACCTTGACCATCCCCTTGGCGATGACGCCGAACACGAAGAGCAGCAGGAGGTACTGCGTCCGGAGCTCCATGCTGCTTGCCACGTCGTTTCTTGCGTCTTGGACACGATTCGGATTTAATCATATGATTATATCATTTCGATACAGTTCATGTACAAAACACCAGGTGCTCTTGAAGTGAATCACTTCAAGTGATAGATTCCTAGTGAACCACGTTCACTTGTACATGTAATATGAGCAGGCATCTCCCAGTTTTTTTGTAAAGCTAGTGGTTGCTCAGGATTGGTCTCCCGGTTACCTTGATCGCTCTCTTTCGCGACGACGGAGCTCCTCCGCAAGTCGCCTTGGTGCATTGCGACAATGCTCGAGCATTTCGGTGGTGCAGTGACCGAATGGCATCAAAAAACAATTCAACGTGCATTAGTAAGTTAACAGTAAGCTCCATGGCGCGCCTTATATACATACATGCCAGGTGAGGCTGTTGGAACGCCAGCCTCTCCTATGGGCTAAGAGGAGATCTCTGGCGCTACAGGTTTCGGATGCTCCTGCGAATCGGCTAGACCGATCATGGCTCGTCGAAGCCCAGGAACTCCCACACCAGGTGCATTACGTTTTCGTCTAGCGGCTCGCCCAGCGAAAACCTCTCGAACACGCGCAGCACGGCCAGGCGCTCGAACAGAAAGTTTTCATGCCAGGTAGCACAGTCGCCTGTGAACTCAAAGTCCCCAAGCTCCGGAGGGAACTCGTTGCCATACTCGATCGCCAAGTGCTCCAAATGCACGTTGTACTGCAGGGCCTCTAGCAGCGCACGCGTACCGATGGCGTCGATGTCGTTGAACAGTAAGCTGAGGTCTGTGAGCCAAGAGCCCAGCGGAGACTGGCTGTCGCTGATCAGCAGCATTGCAAGATCAAACGCACCCCGGAAACCAAGCATGTTCGAGTCCAGGTTGAGACTCCGAATGCGGCAGCGGCCCTTCTTGTACGCCTCCAGCAACGGGGTGATGTTGGTGAGTTGGCAGTCGGACAGATTCAGCGTCGTTAAATAGGGCGAGAAATAGATAATCCGGTGCAGGATCTCCGTGGCTGGAATGCCGAACTGGTCAGGGCTGCCGATGCGATTCTCACTTAGGTTGATGTCCTCCAGTCGGTCGCTGATGCCCGTCATCTGGAAGAAGAGCGTAATCAGTGGCACCACCATGCCCTCGGCATCGGAGGCCTCGATCATGTTCCAGAACGATACTGAGCGCATGAGCGTCGCCGGCGAGCAGATCCGAGGCGACATGCCGATCTCCGTCATTTCAATGGCGCTTTGGCGCGGCACCCATCCGAGTCCGAAGCCAGGAACGACAACACACAACCACTTGCGCAGAATACAGAACACCTCTAGCAGCTCCTTCTCCGCGAGAAGGTCGCTATATACTTCGTGCTGTGACAGCTTGGACGTCGGTAGCGGACGGACGGTGGTGCCCTTCTTGATGAGGGCGAACACACGTCGGTGCGGGATGCCTTTGAGTAGCGCGCGCTTCACGTCCTCGCGCAGGATTTTATCGCGGTTGCTCTTGCTGTAACGCTGCAGCGCCGCCGCATACTCGGGGATCAGCAGAATCAGCGCCGGGTGGCCACCAGCCATGATGCCTTCCACGACACGGATATCCTTCATGCGCATCATGTTTCGCGATAGGTCAAGCTTTTCAATTCGGGCGGTCGAGTTCGGGTGGAAGAGACCGAAGACCAGCCAACCCCAGCACAGGTGCAGGTCCTCCTCCTTCACCTGGGCGGGGTCCATCAGTTCCTGCAAGTCGATGTTCTGCACGGTGTTCGAGTAGTGCATCGCCGAGCCGATGCTGGCAAAAAATGTGTTGTCCATGGGGCACTCGCGCACGGCGATCTCCTTCACGAGGCCGCGCTGCTCCTCAGGCAGCTCGGCGGCCATCGAGTTGTACTTGATCACGGGATGCACAGCAAAGATGGCGGTGCAGAACCGGCGGAAGGCCACGCGGTGTTGGTAGATGAAGTTGGCGTCCAGCGTGTCGATAAGGTGGATCTGCCGAACGTGCGCCATCTTGTCGGCGATGAGGCGCGATAGCGAATTGAGCTGCACCTCGTTCATCTGGAAGTGGCGCAGCGTGAGGAACTCGATGACCTTTCCCACCTGCGTGCCCTGGTACACGTAGCGGCGCACCTCCTGTTCCTGGATGGTGCGCAGCAGGTGCTTGAGGTCCACGAAGTCGTGTGCGAGCTCAAAGCTCAGACCGTGGTGCTCGCCGCGGTGGTACTCGCAGCGCACGAAGTAGTCGGCATCGCAAGCGCAGAACGGGAGCGGCTCCGGCTCGCTCTCCGTCTCCGAGTAGGTGCCTGTAGAGTCGTGGTATTTGCGGCCAGAACCGCCCGGGGGCGAGCTCGTGGGGCCGTAGTACGCCGTCTTGCCGCTCACCATGTCGAGGCGCGGCATCGTCTGCTGCTGCGGGTAGCGTATGTTGGTCTGGGAGAAGGGCTGCATCCAGCGGTGGACGCGGCACTAGCGGCAAGCAACAGCGCGAACGTGGGGGAGGAGAATCGAAATGACCGCCACGAGGCCAACGCGCGTCTTGCTGCCTGTCGCTGCGTGCGCGTGTAGCAGCAATTGAAGATGGCCGTATCGTTGCGGCTTTTTTGCGGCCTCTCTTTTGATTGGACCAGAGTGGAGATGCCAGTTTGCTTCGAAAACGAAGTAAAAACTCAAATTAAAGATCCGCTTGAGGTATTTTCGACGGTCCACGTGAGCAGATGGGCGCGTGTGTGCGGCGGCGGCGTGTTCAATCCGAATCCTGGTCGGTCAGAACCCAGCCCGCTGCTGCTACTGTACTGCCACGACGCTCAAGCATGTGCATGTACGTGATCCCTCCAGTCTCAACTGCAGCTTTCGGTGGCGAAGATATGCTAAACAATAGTTTTGATGAAAAAGGGCAAGTTGAGGCCGAAAATGCCTCGCTACGGCCGTTCTGTTTGAGTGCAGCGTCCTCAAACAGATGCAATACGCTGCTTTGCAAGGCCCTTTCAATGCAATGGTGTTACGCACGCAGTGGCCGGGCGAATGCTATTGCCGCCGTACCTATCATCCGCTCGAAGTAACTGAGCCAGCGCGGCGGCGTGGCACTCTCTGCCTGCCTGCCTGCCTCCCTCGCAAGCCATATTCAGCCTAGTCATGCCGACATGCCAGCTTCGAGGCCCACATTGCATGCTTTCCGCGCGAGCATACCGGCCATGACTCGGAGGCGCGCGTGTCTCTTGCACATCGGATCCCATTAAGTGCGACCGTTCGGTATATCGGCGATCTTGGGCCAGCGCGACTGAAGATGTCGCCTTGTCGCCGTGTTCAACTCCCGCTGCTGCGAGCGAACGAGTGGACCATCCAACGCACGAACATAGCGAGCGCGAACACCAGTCTTTTGTTGGGCGATGGCGTGGGCACCTGCCTGCTGTTGCTCGATCGCCAGCCGGAACGCTCGGCGGCATGGTGACTCCACTCCGCAACTTTCCATTCACATGCTTACCTGTTCAATGTGTCGGAGCCAAACTCTACATATAGCACTTGCCACCTTGCCCTGGTATAATAAAGCTAGAACTGCCTGCCCGCGATAACATTTTTCAAAGCACTGCGATGTCGAATTCACCGTGGCTTGGCCGACGATCTCTCATCCGGTAGACGGCAACGATGTTCATGCACACACCAGCGCTCCACACAGCAGCACTTCGCTGCCTACCCGAGCCATTGTTCTCGCATCGGTCGAGTCCTCGTGCGCCTCCGAATCGTCCTAGCGGTGGTGTTGCGGTGCCGCTCCAGTGGAGGCTGCTCCGTTCTTCAGTTGATTCCGAAGTTCGCTGCGTCGTCGATCACCAAATTATCGCCGACGCCGGCGACCATCAACGGAGCTCGTTGCGGCGATGTAGCTCGAGCACATCTGACGATAAGGCGTCGCTGTTGAGGAGGCCGCGGACAAGCAAGAGTGTGGGCATCTGAAGGCTTGCCAGGACGATGCGTAGCTTCAAGCCGATAAATCAGGCAGTTTTTTCGCGTCGCCAAAAAACGACACAGGTCCTGGCGCCAGGACCTGCGAGATGCGAGCGGTGGCATCCTGAACAGCACGCAATGCTGTGCTGTCGCGTGTGCAAGTATCGGCGAAGTGACCGCCCATTATGCCGGTGCAGCCTGCACTGCAGCCTGCTGCTGCAGCAGTGCTGCAGGATGCACGCTTCCCTTTGAATGCTGGCTTTGTACTGTACGAAACTTCAAGGGCATCCCTACCCCTTCCGTGAGTGATGATCAAACTTCAATTTGAGGCAGCTCCACCTTCGATGAGGGAAAAGTGCTAAAGTATTGAGCAACAGTATAACAGCACGCTGTGCTTTACGCTAGAACATCATGTAAAGCATCAAGTTTCATTAATAAATACAAATTGAATACATAAACATATTTTTGAACATGTTGTATTTTTATAATTGAAATTGCATACTTAAGTACGCTATACTCGATTCACTTTATTAATAATGCTTTTGCAACGTATCGAACGATGCTGTGTTTCCAACTCTGGATTTTTGTCAGCAAAACTTCTTTAAAAACAACTTGGCAGTCAGTCATAGTCATCGGTACATGTAACTTCTAATGCATTCTTTGCGGCGTCTCTGTTGATAAGGTTATGCTGAGTATTTACTGCTTTACCAGCATGCTTGGACATCGCGGGTCAACCATATTGCTAGTTTAATTCACACTCCCATCAACTTCGTGTATCCTTAACTCGCATTGCCCCTAGCAGGCCGCAGGGTGTAAACGGTCAACCCTATCAAGGAGATACGCTATCGCTTTGAAAATTGGTATGCATCTTCACATAGGTCTGAAATCTGGATTTACGTAGTTTCAAGTCGTAGTAAGAAGTAGAAGAGATGAAGTGCCTCGACATGGCAAAATGCCGAGTAAACTGAATATTTTATGTCCTAAATGGCTACAAACCGGTTGATTTTCTGCTCACAATCCTTGTTTTATGTTGCATTCGCACTCTTCTGATTGCGATAAATGCATTTGTCCGCGGGTACCCTTCGTAGTTGCCGTTTTCAGCGCTATCATGCTCTAGAGCTACTGCAGCAATGGCAACACGACCGAAATGAAGCATTTTGCCTTGTATCGACCTGACCGTACTATTGATTCAATATCAAACGAAAACTTACCGGAATATGTTGTCTTTCGAAACACCGTAGAAAAAGGCCCGATTTCGCGGGTTGTTACAGGCAATGAGAATTAAAGCAGCGAACGCAAGTGTGCGAACGCGAGTGTGCGAACGCGAGTGTGCGAACGCGAGTGTGGGAACATAACGGGGAGCGTCTTCACAGCGAGAAGTTCTACTGATTCCGCAAGACTGTAGTTCTAAGTGTGGATTGCGGTATCACCAGTGTGTGATTTGCGTTTCGATCTGGGACATTACAGGCAGGATCCATTTAGGGATGGGCTCGCTTTTTTTAAAATTCTGAATCCTGGGCCGTTCATCATACCGATCTGTTGCCGCACAAACGCAAGAGGCGGTGTCAATAAGGGGGGAGGGGAACTTAATGGTACGTGTGGCGGTGATTCGACTGGTCGCGGTCCATTCTAACTGCTCTATGGTGTTGTCTGTCTGTGAGTGCAGAGCGACGAGTGTGAAGGAGAGAACGCGCTTCTGGTAGGCCGCGAACGCTTGCTCCAGCTCCGCGCACAACGACTGGAGAATAAAAGGAAGGGGGCCGGAAGACTCATGGCCAAAGGCTCTCGCGTGTTGGAAGAGGCGACTCAGCTTGCTGCATTTGAGATGGCGCATGCTTCGATGTCCCAAGATGAGGTCAAAACTTTCGATCGAAAGAAACGCGAAGAATATGCAGCCAGACATGCTGCAGGCCAAGTAGCAGCGATCGATACTTCATCACATTCACAGACCAAGAGGCGTAGGACGAGTGCGCGGGCCTGTAAAAAACGCGTGCCGCGGGAGCAGGACGATTGTGAGGCGTCAGTGGAGAGCAGCGATAATGACCGTGACGAAGATTACGTTCCTGATTGTGTGTCACCTCCAAGTGAACTGTTCAACGGCGATGTGCCTGATACAACTGATGAAGCAAGAGCTTTTTTCGGCTTGAGCAGTTCCTCAGATGACGGTGACACACCCATTGGAAAGATACCGGATGCAGTACACATCGACATACCGGAAAGTGGAGCCAAGGTCACGCAGCTTCGCGGATATAGCAGTAACACAGAAGACTTGGCTTCATCAGTGGACTCCTGTGCAGCATTTTTAAGGGGGTTTCTGTCTCGTTGACTGTCTTGGAATCGATTCCACCAAACTCTGAAAGCTTTTGAGGCACAGACAAATCAACGCTTTATTGTTCGGTCGACATCGAGTGTGCAAAAGCGTAACGAGCAAATGAAAGATGCGGCGCGGCATTTTCCAATGCACTGGAAGCAGTATTGCATGACGCCGAAATGCACGCACGGCCTTGAGCAGCAGCCGCGTGGAAGCGGCGCGCGCCAACACCAATCCATCCGCTACACTGGATGCACGGCAAAGATTAACGCGACGTTGTCCAAATTGGGGCGGCGATACTACGTATTCGTTCGTCCGAGCGGAAGTCACAATCACCCGTTGAGCAACAAATTGTGGGATTACTATGCGGAGAATAGAACGATTCGAGACCCCATTCTACTAACTACAGTGAGCGACATGCGCGCTGCCGGATCTTCAAGCAAAGGTATTCTTGCGTGGCTGCGCAAGAATCCAGGTAACCTTAGCAAATTCGGGCTTTATTCCACTCTTATCAATAACACTTACGATGCTGTTGAACATACAGGCAAGAAGACCAAGCTGAAGGACGTGCGCACAACATCATTCAAGAGCTAAAATCTGCGGAAAAGGGTGACTCTACGGATGCTGAAAGGACTGAGGCCATTCTGCAGGAATTCTGCGATCAGGAACCCGACAACACGGCGCGTATATTTGTAGACAGCTCTCGAAATGTAGCCGTGGCTGTCGTATTTCAAACGGTAGGAATGAAGCGCCTCTTCTCTGCGTTCCCTGAAGTGCTAATGGTCGACACGACACATGACACGAACGCGAATGCCTGCAAGCTTTTTAGCTTCGTGGTGCATGACTGTTTTGGGAAGGTATACACGTGATGTATTATGCGCCTGTAGTTCATCTAATTGCAATGCTAAAATTTGAACACTGTGCTGTGTGTTACCTTGATCCAGGGTCAAGACGTTCATCACGCACTGGTAGAGCGCGAAACCAAAGAGAATCTGCGCCTCGTGGTGAAAGCGTTCAAGTCCAACAATCCCAACTACGACAAAGGTAAGGTGATCATGACTGATAAAGCCTTCCACGAGAAAGATGTACTTGCAGAAATTTTCCCTGACGCAAGACAACTGCTCTGCCAATTTTACGTACAACAATGGTTTTCCAAGCAGGTGGCGAGGCTTGTACGAGGTACAACGGATGAGAAGGGAATGATCGAAGCTTCCATGGCCCAGCTTATCGACTCCCGAAGCGCGACTGAGTACAACTCGCCAAAGAGTTTGCTACTCGACTTGTTAGGTGGGAAGGAGGAGCATGCTCGCTACAAGACATTTTGCGAGAACTGGGACAACATGCAAGACGAATGGGTATCATATCTCCGGGGAAACATTCCTCACCTGCGTAACAATACGAACAACAGGTTGGAGTTGAAGTGGGGAAAGATAAAGCAGCTGATCAACTCAGACTATGGTATCGACGACCTTGTCTCGGCGCTGATAATGTTGCAGGAATGGGCAGAGGATGAATACGTTGAGGAGTACAACAAAATTGGCTCAAGACCTCCTATTGATGAACACCCAGAGCTGTCAACGTTAGCCGTCACAGTGACACGATACGCGTTCGATCTAGTTGCAGGCGAGTTCAAGTACGCATTGGCTGGGGACGTTCACTACAAATTGGCACATGGTGATCAAGAAGTTGCCATGCTGAGTCTTCGTACAGATAGCACTCATACACTCAACACAAAGGTAACGTAAGATGGTTGCGGTATCGCTCGGAGTGCTGGTTCCGATATTCATTTGTATATGCGTTCCGGTATCTCTTAGTGCGTACTTGTATGTTGCGGTTTTCCAAAACATCAGCTCGCTATCTATTACTGCTACGTATCTGTAGACGTTCCAGTGCAATTGCTCTTTCGCCCAGACGCTGCTTTTACCATGTCGACACGTCATGTATTTCAGACATGTTAACAGCAACGAGAGTGTGTTGCCTCCCTTTTCTCTCTTCTGCCGACGCTGGCTCAGGTCACATCCCGCTAATGATATCAGAGCGGGCCCTGTGAACGCTGGAAAATTTGAGCACCACAATGTGCATGCTGCAGACCCAGTCACTCCAATCCAACGTGATACGAAGTACACGCAAGCAAAGCAGATGGCCGAGAGCATCGTGTCTGCAATGTCGCGTCAACCTACACCGATGTACAAGGCAGCTTTGCAATGGCCACAGGGCTTTAACAATGCTCTGCACGACGGTACTATGGAGAATTTCACTGGTATTGTTACGGTCGACACTACTCAAGCAGCAGATGCAATGGTTTCAACTACAAAGCGGTCATCGGTTAGTCGGCACGTCGGTTTAGAGACCAGCTCCCATGAGAACAATGTGAAGGCACCTGTCGAAAGTGTATTGATGTCTGTAGATCCCGGAGAGATGGAGGATAAGGCACCTGAACCAGTTGGCAGCTCAACGAGAGTGGGTTACATAGTCAACAAAACTACCAACCAGTCGACGTTCAATTTCACTAAACCAGCCAAGAACAAGAAGCTTTCAAAGAAGGCACTCAACAAGATAGCTCGCGCTCAACGGAAAATTAGTTTGCGTAAATTAGCGACACTGTGTGAAACAAGCATACCAAGCGCGGGGATGACGGCCACCGAAATCAACAGAATACTATCAGGTGGATACTCCTACAATGAAGCAGCGCAGGCAATGTCAGATTTCAACATACCGATTTGCGAGGTTGCCCAGCATGCTGGTATTGGGTTGCTGCGCGAGGACGAGCAGCTCACTTTGAGTGATGTGGAGAAGCTGTTACCACTGGACAGAGTATCGTACGCTTTGTCAATCTTGCCGATTCAAGCTACGTCATCGAGCAAGAAGTATGTCGCATGCTGGCCAGATTTTGGAGGTGCAAGCCAAGAGCAGCTTCAGTTCATGTATGCGTACGGGGAGGCCAAAGAGCACCTTGGTTCAGCTAAACATACCACTGAATGGGTAGAGCGTGTGTCTTAGATTCAAGAAGAGGTCGATGCAGCCCCTGATGTATTCCACGGTCTGCAAGCGGAGGAAATGGTGCGTTGAAACGATTATTACAGCTAGATATACCGGAAGCATTACAGCAAATGATTCCGGAGACGTATCTGATCGCAACACTAACAGTTATTCGATTCATCTCAGAAAATCATTCAGCACCAAGTCAAGGATCTAAATCTGAGTCCTGCAGTTGTCGGAAAAGAAGCCATCGATGGTTATCGTCTTCTCAGCTTTCGACATAGCCAATGGTTAAGCACGACAGCAATGCTGACATCCATGCATGCGCTTGCGAGGAAGTACGGCAACGTTGGTGTTGTAAGCCCTTCATTCATTGAGCAGAAAGAATCTGATCGGCAGTGCAGAGTTGCGAATGCGTACAAGGCTTTCTCTCCAGTGAACAAGGACATTATTGGCGCATTAAACTTCGGAGGGACACACTGGCTAGCCTATTATATCGACGTGGAGACGCAGGCGTGCTGTATATTCGATCCCCAACAAGGCATCAAGTCGTACGACAAATGCAGACTGCTGTCAAGGAGGTTGTGGGGCCGCTTTTGCCGCCCAGCGGCGAGCTCACGTTCTACCCGTTCACATCGTGTATCCAACAAGACAGCAATAACTGCGGTCTATGGTGCTTGATCGTGCTGGAGCTTACTATTGTCAAAATGCCGTGGGACAACGCGCTGTACAAGCTGGTGCCGTACCTTCGTCTCCGATACTTGGGCATGTGCATGAACTACGTCGAGGGTCTTCGCGGAGACAAGACTAAACTCTAAATTTAGAGACTCGCGGCGGTAGATAGGAGAGATAGAACGGTCGTTTTAACTGCCATAGGCTGAACATGATAAAAAAACACGATGTGTCCTGAGTTGTTTTTTTTCGGTATCAGCAGCAAGAGCCCTTCACAGCAGGCTTTTGCTATTTTTGTCCTCGCAGAGTCAGAACGAGGGGTTATGTACGTTTTCGTGGCACCTGTTAAATGGGCAACATGCCCATTTTAATGGGAAGTACGTGCAGATCGCTGACGGAAAGCTACACGTAGACAACAATCTGTTCATGTAGTCATCAGCAAGCCACTCGATGGAGCTGTCTTGAGCAACTGCAATAGTCAAAGACCATGCGATATAAATCCGTGAGCTGCCGAGGCTCAGTTGCCTCGAGCACAAATGCTCAGGCACAGCATTTCGCTCGTTCAACGTATGAGCTTTTGTAGGTGCGACTGGTTGTGCCAGCAGTGCTGGCCCAGCGCAAAACTGCGGGAGCGACGTCGGTAAGCCGTGCATCTCTTTTTTCAGCATCTTGGGATTCCCGACGAGGCCCAAGAGATACATGTACAGTAATGCTGTCCGCGATATCGCTGATAGGGTGCCTGTCAAAATGGGCACTGCGCTCCGTCTACGGACCCATTTCCGAAAGATTTCTGGAAAAACCACCCGGCCCTTCAACCTCTCTGCCACTATTCCGCTTGCCCCAGACTGCACTGCACAGCGATCGTCCGAGCTGCTTGAGCCGCCCACGCCGTATCGCCGCCATCCTCTGGGTGCTCGCCTCCATCTTTGTGCCTTTCTCCGCGCGCCAGTTTCGAGTGCCACGTCGCCGATCGTTCGCCGTTCTCCCGTCCAGTCTACGCAGTCGGTTGGTCGCCAGCTGAAAGCAGCAGCGGCAACAGCTCTCCTCTCTTCCTCTCGCGCACAGTTCCGCCTGCCGCGCCGCCGAGAAGAAGAGCGAGCGAGACGCAGTGACTGAGCAGCACCATTGGCCAGGCCTTCTTCTGCCTGCAGACGCGGCCGCAGCCGGTGGCCCCGTTCGAGAACGGAGCGGTGCTGAGCTTCCACGCGCCTAACGCCCCCGACGACGTGCGCGAGCGCCTC
>JAHWLE010001159.1:0-13500 GCA_024679135.1 Phytophthora foliorum
CGCGCGACGGCCCCCACGCGCGCGCTCTCGCAGCTGCAGAGCCAACGCCGCCACGGCGGCTCGCTCTCTAAGAACAAGCACATCGAGGTGCGTGCAGCGCCGTCTTCTGCGTCTCCAGGCGCTCCGAACCCGCGGTGGAATCCAAAAAGTTCTGACTTTTATTGTGTTTAGAACTGGAACAACTGGCGAGGAGACTCGGAGAAGCGCTTCAAGTTTGACGCCGGGTTCTTCACGTCCGTGGCGGCCTGGGGTCTGGTCCCCTACGGCCTCTACTACGTCATGAGCGTCGACGAGCGCGTACGTGCTGCAGCTCGATGCTGCTGCTATGCTGCAGTGTAAGTACTAAGTAAGTTCTTGTGTGTATTGCAGCGCAAGCGCGACCTGCGCAACGGCATCCCGGAGAACTTCCGCAAGTAAAAGATCGGAGGACGGTGCAGTAGAAACAGAGGCTGGGTGGATGGATGGAGGTTGCAAGAGCTGCCAGTCTACGGATCGAGGGTCAGATAGGAGGGCGCTGTCGAAATCGCACTCGCCGCTGAATGAATCAAGCTCTTTTTGCACCAACAAATAATGGCTACATTCACTCGAGTCTCTACCGAACTGCATTCGATTTGATGCACTTTTGCAACTAAGGAGGTATTTTGAAGTATACGAAAGGTAGAGGTCGCTTATTAATCGTACTTAAATGAATGTGATGCAAGCATCGAGGCGAGTTTTTGTTGTTGGAAGGTGACCGACCATGCAGAGCTGTGGTGACCCCCATGTAGCGACGCTGGAGACGTTCTACGCTCGGGTGATGCAGCGCGTGTGCTCTGCATATTGCGAGGAGAGCGAGTTGCCAGCGGAAGAAGCTGCAAAACTGCTGCAACAGGTTCGGACGCTCTCGGATTCTGGTCGGGACGGTCTCAGTTGACCCCGAAATGCTTTGTGCAGAAATGGAAGCAAAAGCTGCAGCTGTACACGGGCACGCAGCGGCGACCAAGTGCAGCAGCAGAAGGCAATGGACTTTCGGTGGTCGAGACGGCGCGTCACAGTGATATTGAAGCTGCCGGGGAGGAGGACAGTTTGTCGTCGTCATCGTCGAGTTCTTCTGAGGAGGAAGCTGAAGCTGCAACAGCTCAAGTGATCGGTCGGCCCAGTGCCCAATTGGTGGGTTTTAACGATTGGGTGCATCTGGTTGTGAGTTGGTGAAAGAACTGACTGGAATTTGATACTGTTGCCAGCAGTCCACTGCTGCGACTTCGACGGCCTCGTCGATGTTTGCCAGAATGGTGAGAATGCAGTGCGTTTGGCGCTGGGATGTTGCTGGATTTGTAGCTAATGGGGAGTGAGTTGGTGTCGATCAGCTTGGAGGCAAAAGGAAGCTCCAGCAGTTGGATGGAGCAGCTTTCGATGAGGAAGATGCAGTGGAGTGGCAAGACGCTGCAGATCGAGAGGTTTGAGCTGCGGATTTGTCACTATTGTAGTGGATCTCCATGCTCAGTGAGATATTGTGCTTGCTTGCTCCTCTTGTCAACCAGCTACAAGACTTACAAGGACAAAGTCCAGTAGCGCGTGAAGTTTTACCGACAGTGGCCCTAGACACAGAGCATGGAGGAGATGATATTAGCTCTTCGAATGATACGCACGAAACGCTAGAGCTGTATCAACCTTCTTCAGCGGATGAAGAAGAAAAGGATGCGGAGATGCAACAAGATAGTGAAGAGCTACCGTCAAGTCGTGCATATTCAACGGCACCAGCATCGTTGCTCGTCTCGGTGGAAGATCTCGCTCCGGTATCAGGGCTATCCGGAAGTGAGCTGCCTCTCCAGCTAGCTGCTGAGTATACCAAGTTCGGTCATCGTGGTACACGTCGTGGGTATGTTGGCGAGCTGCGAGCGATTGTACTGACGTGGCCAAGTCGCTTGGGAGCATGGGAGACTGTCCTTCCGGGTGAGCTAGTTTGGTGTTATTCCGATGGTTCTAGTGGTGACGGAGGGCTTGTGAAGGTACTTTCACTGGGCGATACTATTCATGAATTGAGAGTAGAGCGTAGCAACGGAAGTGTGACCACAGTTCAGATGGATCGCGTCCATCGCCTGAAGGAATATCTTATTCGGAAGGGTAGCGTTCGGCTTCAAAACTAGCAGTGGCTTCTTTAAGGCGCTGCTGAATAGGTATTATCAGAACGCTACGACAATGCTTCTCCCTCGATACATCTAACCTGCGATGCCGAAGTATTTTTGCACGCTTCAGTGTTGGCCAGATTAAGCAACGTGTCGAGGACGACAATCAAGGGTATGAGGACGAGCGGAACGTGTTCGTGAGGTTTGCAGTAGGAAAGGTTGACTCCAGCACACAATCGATCAAGCTTTTGCTCCGAGACTGAAATGGGTGCAGAAGTCCATGAGGTCGGATGCTTCGGGACCACGAGTAGCTCAACTCAAGCAACACACCAAGGACTTCTGCAGTATCAAGGCAAAGATGGTGAATGGAAGGAGCGATGGTTTGTCCTAGACGGAGTCAAGTCGGCGCTCATCAAGTGTAATGCAACCAGCCACCAGCCCTCTGGGTCGTACGGAAGTGTGCTCGGTGGAGACGTGCTGATTGCAGATGCTCGACCGCTTTCCGAGATGACGCTGGCCGTGGGTAGTGATGGTATGTCAATTGAGATCGAGGACAAGCCGAGTGTCGGATTTGAAGTACACACCCAAGGCGGAATGAAGATCGCCTTCCGTACGAAGACGTTGGAAGAGCAAGGCACGTGGTTGTCTGCAATCAACAAGATTTCGAGTGGATTTACCGCGGGGGTTGCGGATCGATTGGCAGTTCGCGAGTTGCTTGCGGGCAAGTACTCGTTAGTTCGGGAACTCGGACGAGGTGCCTCGGGCATAGTGTCCCTCTACACCTGGCAAGGAAAGCCATTTGCAATCAAGAAGTTCGTTCCTCAGAAAAGCAAAGGTATTCCCAATCGCCGAGCTGTTCCTGTTGCCACCGGAAGGCGGCCTTCCATTCAAACAAGCCAGCCAAATGCGATTCCTGAGGATGTTCGACGAGAAGTGGCTCTGCTGAAGAAGGCGAGCAGTCTTCCTTATGTGATCCGCTTGCATGATGTGATCCTAGACACTGAATACCGGGACTACTACTTGGTTATGGAGTACATGGGCGGTGGCGCCATTGCTGAGTGGGATGGCTCACGAAAATGCTACGTCAGCTCAAGAGCAAAGAGCGCTGCAAGTGGCAGTGCTTGCTTGCTAGACGAAAGCACTGTGCGCACATACGTGACGAACCTTGTGCTCGCTGTACAAGGCCTGCACCTGAACAATCTCTCTCATCGCGACATCAAGCCAGAGAATTTGATGGCGAACGAGGAGCACACGCTGTGCAAGCTGGGAGATCTTGGAGTCGCTCACTACTTTAAAGAGGAGAATGGTGAGCTCCGCGACGAAGAAGACGTGGAGGCGATCGAGCTGTGGGATATCAACCAAGGTTCGATGCCATCTCCCTCACTACAAAAGCCAAGCGCCAATACCACAGATGGCAGCAAGCGCCACCTTCGAGGCATGATTAAGTCTACCAAAGGCACGTACCAATTCTTGCCTCCCGAATCGCTCAGTGGTGACGCCTATTGTGCGTTCAAAGCAGATATTTGGGCGATTGGCGTGACGATGTACGCGCTGCTGTTCGGAGCACTGCCGTATTACTCCAGCGACGTGACCGAGCTTTTTGAGAAAATTGAGAATGATCCTCTTGAGTACCCTGCCTCATGCGCAGACACTGACGCAAAGGACTTGTTAGGGAAGATTTTAGAGAAGGACCCGGAGAAGCGCATCACGCTGGAAGACATTTTGCAGCACCGCTGGACGCACCGCAACATCGACTCGAAGAACCTACGCAAGCAGGTCAAAGCACTGAAGCAAGCGCCGACGCTCTCCATTGAAGACCACGAGCTGGGAAGTGCCGTCTCCGTGCACCAAAACCGGTTCCTGAAAATGGCAGCCGCGATTCGCCGTGACACGTTAGGTGACCTGGTAATTGAGGGTTCTGCAGACACCTCGTTGCCTCAAACTGATGAGGAATACCGTCCGAATCCAATCGTTACGAAGGAGACGGCACTTCCTCAATGGTTTCAGCCACATCGGGAGCTTGTCGCGGCGCAGATGCACTATGACTGGTGCCGCGGGAAGTCGTTAGCTGGTTGGAAGTACGGCAACGTGCGAGATGACACACATTTGGTTCACCCTTGCATGCTGCCGATGCGTGCTCTCGACGACACCGCCCGAAGTCGCAATTTGTGCTCCGTCGACGAAATCATCAAGTGCGTGGTTGCTCTCGGAGTCCACGTTACCTACCGCCACCCGCCCAAGCTGAAAACACGAGACGTTCCGTTCCCCGTCGACCATGTTCAGTTGTCGTGGGATATCATGATGCTCGTCGATCTGCTTGCTGAAAACTCGCACGAGGTGTGGGCGACCGAGTACGCGGCCAACGGCTGGCGGTTCGGTCCGGAATTTGACGAGGTCGCGAAGACACACCCATCGCTCAAGCCATACATGCTGCTGGACGAGCACGACAAAATGATAACACGTGAAGGAGTGACCTCGGTGCTCAAGTCGTGCATATACCTGGGATGCAGGTTCTTGATTTCGCACCGAGGCCGCAAATGCTGAAGCGAAGGGCTGAAGCACATGAAGAAGTTTTAAGAGCACAGATGCCTGTAATTATGCACAGGATTGTTTAGACTGTATAACAATTGAAGTGATGTGCGCGACCAGCTAAATTGATCAGATAGCCAAGTATGGATTTGCCTTTAAGGCGAATGCACAACTGATCTGCGGCATCGGGCGAATGCTTACGTGTCAGACCACAGCCGTTGTGCCTGTTGACACAACAACAAAGCCGACCGAACTATTAAACTAGTGACGCTGCGTCACTTCCAACCCAAGCTGTGTCGGGGATTACCACTTTCCTGTGGAATCCACAGGAAAGTCTTCATCTCTGCACGACGAATCTCCTTTGATTCGCGAGCATGACCACTTCCTTTGTGCCAGTGTCACCTGACCGCCAGTGCAGTTCAGTTTACCCGGACCTTTCTCATTCCTCGTTCTCACCCTGACCAAGAAGTTGACCTAGAGATTAAGTGCGCGTCCGTGAACTCGTACTGTCAGTCGCCCCTATCCTTCCATTACGAGCATGAGTAATTGGCACTACATTGACCTACCAGTGAACATCAGCGGTGGCAAGTGGGAGGACGATTTAACACTATTTGATGACACGGGAGGCGATGCTGTATCGCTCATTGAGGGCGCTTTGAAGTCGTTCAAGACCACCAAGTCGAGGTGGCCAGCTAATCTGTTCCTACGCAACTCCATCCACATTTTTGGAGACCTTCATCAGCCACTGCACACGGTCTCTGGTATTAGCGATGCTCTTCCGGATGGCAACGGTGGCGGAAACAGCGACGACTTCGACTCTCCATTCCCATTCAGCAACCCGCACGCGGTTTGGGATGCCGCTGGGGTTCTCTGCAGCCTGAACGACTGGGCGCTCAACATCGGGCGACTTTGAAGAGTAATGCGACGGAACTCATTACTGCCGAACGTCTCGGACAACCTCAACTTTACACAGTACGAGAATGTGACGTACAACGAGCTGTACACGGCGTTGGTGACGGACTCGATCCTGCGCGAGGTAGTTCTGGAAACCTACGACTACGCTAACACGACCGTGTACGCTGGTTTAGACCTGAACGCCACCAGCTCCGGCGACAACCCGTACCCCTCGGAGTCGTACATGACTGAGGCGGGCGAAATCTCACAGAAGCATATTGCTCTTGGTGGCAGCGCCGTCATTTTGAAGCCGCTTCTTTGCTGTTCATGAAGAGTTACTGCTCCGATGTCGTGGTATGAAAGGCTGCAGAATAGTTCTCTCTGAATGTGTCCTTGCTATAGCTATTCCCGTGTTTGCTTCAGCACAACCAAAAGTTACGTTGACAACTCGAACCGAGTTCCGATGAGCAAGTCGATCCCCAACACAACTCGATTATGAAGGTGATACAACCTCTGTTGCTCATGGGTTTGGTTGACCGAGATCGGACATCGAGGATAGCTCTTGGGCGATGCCGACTGGTACCCTTCGACCGAGATCAATGAGGGGTGTGCAACGGAACCGTGCGCTACTGCGTCGTGCTGGAGAACTAGACGAGGTTTTGAGTGACAGCAAGTAGGATCGCGATTATCTCCATCCAATCGCGACTAACGATGATCACGATGTAGTCGGCGGATAGCACAGTGACACTACAGCAAAGCTGATGTTGAACGACCATGAAAACACTTTTGATCAATTTTGTGGGCTTCAGCCTGAACAACAACAGGTAGTCTAGGAAGTTTAGTCTGCCAAGCCGAGCACACGGAGCTGGGCGGCGAAGTGCTTGAGGATGACCGCGAGGCGGCTGCCAGCGAGCGCAATGCGCTTCTGCGAAATTTCACCGGCCAGGGCGTAGTATGCAGCGGTCGGGCACGGGTAGTTGCCCGAGCTCGTGGCGTTCAGGTCCAGGTTGGAGTACACAATCGAGTTGGCGTAGTTGTACGTTTCCAGGACGACCTCACGAAGTCCGGACTTGGTCACCATCGCCGTGTACAGCTCGTCGTACGTGGCGTTTTCGTACTGGGAGAAGGTCAAGTTGTCCGGGGTGCTCGGCAGCAGCGCAATGAGCTCGGACGCGTTGCTCTGCAGCATCGGCTTGAAGCTGTCGATGCTGAGGTTCCACTTGTTGAGGCTGTACAAGCCACCGGCGGCATCCCAAACTGCGTGCAAGTTCCTGAAGGCACACGAAGACGCGAACGTTTCGCTGTTGCCACCTCCGTCACCCGCCGGGATGTCTTCACTGATGCCGGTCACAGTGTGCAGGGGTTGGTGCAGGTCTCCGAAGATGTGGATGAAGTTGCGGAGGATGAGGTTGGCCGCCCACTTCGACTTGGTCGTCTTGAACGCCATCATGTTGCCCTCGATCACCGACACGCCATCGCCGCCCATGGTCTCGTCGAAGAGCGTCAGGTCCGCGTCCTTGTCGTTCCACTTGTCTCCGTTAATGTTGAGCGGCAGATCGATGTAGTGCCAGTCGCTCATGCTCGTGACTGAAGGTGAAGCCGGAGACGGACACGTCGAGGAGACCGACGTGCACTTGATGAGGTCCATCCACACGGCACTGGTGGTGATCTCGCCCGTGTTGGGGAAGTCGTCGTCCCACTTGGACAGAATGGTCTCGATCGTGACAATATCGGCCGAGTCCAGGAGCTGCGTGGCCACCTCACCGACGAGCATGTGTCCATTGTCCCACCAACCTTGAGTCGCGGGCAGGAAACCCGTGCAGGCCACCAGAGCCGTTGTTGCTGCAAAAACCTTCATCGCTGTGTGTTGATCCCGGTGTGAAAAGAGAAATGGCACTACATGTACATGAGACGGCTTGCCACTTTGGACGAACTGGTAGGTTGCGTAGTCACGCTCGCTCATCAAGGAGAGACCTGCCGTGCAGAAACTAGGACTGCACCAGCTAAACAACCTTAAGTCAAGGTCTCCCATGCAGGAGGTCCATTCACGCAAGCCTGCCATAAACGGGTAAAGAGCTCGTCTGCAACGGGCAGTCACCAGCTCCTGTTGGGTGCCGTTGAGCCCTTCAACACAGCCGAGTGAGATATCTGCCTGCTCTTACTCAAGTGGAAATGCTAATCGAAAGACGTCCCGAAGTCTTGGAAAAGCTGATCTTGTTGTATTTTAATACATGTACGTATATTACTGTTGCTGTCCGCCGACAACATCGTGATCATCGTTTGTCGCGATTGGATCGAGTTAATACTCAAAACCTCATCTACAGTACGACGCGGTAGCGCACGGTTCCTAGATCTTGGTCATGGACAGTTTGTGGATGATTGGACGCACATTTGCCTTGGGTGCCAATCGACATTACATGTAGGAACGCGTTTCAGAAGCGCTCATGTTCGCACATTTGCCTTTCCTTTTGCTCCAGCTTCGCAAATAATGGCTCTGACAGCCTTCAATGGCACTCACCTACACGATTGCAAAATGTTCACGACGCCGTAGCGTTTTCCTTGAAGCCTTTAATTTAGTGCTGGTCGGTAGATAGCATAGTACTCGCAGCAAAGCTTAACATGGTTGCCGGTGCTGTGAAATTGATTGAGAAAAGGAATCAACCTAACAAAATACTCAAGTGCTTGCCTCGTGGCCACGCCAACACAGCAACGGGACTTGATCGTTCAACCCCAAACAGATCCTATTGACCAACAAGACCTGTTTCGACTACGATAACCAGCTTTTTCCGTTGCAGGTTGAAATACCCACTCGGCAACGGCAATGCCATTGGAACGTCCACTCTTCTCGGAATTGATCTTGACGCAGCCAACGCTCTGATTCGCCCATTCTGCACGAAATTCCGTACACAAAAGACGAGCACGACTCCCCAGTCCACCCACGCACTGTTCAATCCATCAATGATGTTGCCTAACGTACCCGAACCCACGTTTTGGTCCCAGAACTTGCATTCGCAAACAAACATGACCTTCTCACCCTGTTGCTGCCAATCTTGCACGACCACATTGTCATTCTTGGCACGAACCAAATGACCGAATTTGCACCCAAATCTATCGGAGTCAACAATACAACCCTGCCACTTCGCATTGGAACAGCATTGATCTAGTGTTTTGCTCATGTCCAGAGTTTTCATTGATACAAGCGGCATTTAGGTATACGATCATAGTTCAATGCACGTGTACTTTTAAGGACTCGCTACTGAAGCGGTCGGTATTTTTTCTTCTTGGGCAGTACGAGCTTGGATCGAATGGGCTGCAGGTTCGGACTCGATTGAAGGCTAGCAAAGTTCTTGGCTGCTCGTTTCTGAAGCTCTACCCTGGTCAATGGCCGATCACTGTCATCATCGTCGCTACGGGGTGTTTCTGGCTCGTCCTCGGAGATCGAGGCGTTCAGGACATTCGTCCCCGTCAATCGTCTGTCGATACTGAATTCGGTGCCTGTCCCCCCAAATGGCGTAGACATTGATGCTGACTGCAGGGGGCTCGTCGCTAATGGTGAGCTTGCACCTCCATACCCGTTGTTCGTCGCAGGACCATCTAGGAAATCTGGCAAAAGTGCTCGCACCGCATTCACAGACCGGGTAGGATCACTAGGTCGCAGGTTTGCTCCTAATGAGGCACGCTGAGCCTCTGCAGGATTCTTGTACTGAAGACGACGCGAAAATTGTTCAATGAGCTCGTTGCTTCGCTCCTCGATGATCTGTTCAACAACATCATTTAGATCACCACGCTTTAATACGTCCTAGGCGAACAGTGAACTAACCGCTAGGAATTGGAGGATGTTTCCTTCAGTGATACCGTGCGCAGCCAAGAGGTCGTTCATGGAGTTGATGCGAGCCTACGCAACAGGAAGAGGATGAGTACTTGCATTCTTTGGTCCATCAAACTCAACAGATACTTACCACCATCGCGAGTTGGTCTTCAGACTGCTTTCTCGTACGCTTTGACGTATCCGAACCACTGCCACCCGAAGCCGAAGTGGCTCCAACGACAGGCTAGGCACGAATGACCGCAGCTAAAACTTAGAGCACTGGTAATTGCATCGAACGCACTTGCGATCATCTTTACCGGCATGACGTCGTTGCAACCAAGAGCGTTGTAGAGCCTGTCAACAACACGTGCCAGCGGTTGGAATTCCCGAGCAGCTGCAGCGCGAAGGCGCTCGATCTCCGAGTTTTCCTTCATAATCCTACAGCAACACACAATCAGTGACAACATCGATACCAGCATTGAGAGAACTATCGACGCACTTTTGGCGGGTCTCCACTAGATCGTCGACCATCCGCTTTCGTGCATTGGCACTGCCGTCTTGCATGTCGCTCTTCAGCCTACACGTGATTACAACAGACACGATAAATGAGTGCTTCGCCAGCTAACGAGGGCCTCGATCAACAAGGTTCTCACTTCTGAATCTCTCTTTCGAGTGCCAGTTTCTCATCTTCGAGTTGCTCGACCTCGTTGTTGGTGCTTTGAACGTAGCGGAAGAGTGCGAAATTCTCCTCCTCTTTTCTAGAGTACACATCAACAAGCTCATGGTAGTCATCGACTCCCATCTCTTGCTGTAGAGCGGCAAATGTCGTCTCAAACTCTAGCAGTTTTTCGTTAATGGACGCGATGTTTTGCTTGTCCTCCAGCATCTACACATGAAGTAGCAGCAGAATTAGTTTAACCCCTTTTTTCAACGACAACTACAGCAATGCAGGGCGTACCGTCATGTCAAGCTTCTGTAGAGTCTTCTTCAGCTGCTGTTCATCCTCAAGTTTCATGTTACCACGCATGAAATCGTCCGATAGGTCCATTGGGTCCTGCTCGAGAATCTGCTTCCTGTACGTCTCGGCACTCTCTTTCTCGCGCTTGATGATGGCTGCGAGACTCTGGTAGACCTGGTCAAAGGCTTCCTGTTCATCTATGTTTTGGCCAGACAACGAGTTCGCTTGAGACAGAATCTGCAGTAATCGATCAGTTAGTTGGACGAATGCATTCCAACAACAAAAATCAAATTTACCCGATCGCGCTCGGCTACGATCAGGGTCGATTGACGGAAGGCCTCCTGCATTTGTTTCTGGATCTCGCGTAGCCGACGCTGGTTCTTCTCGAACACGGTTTGGCTCAAGACGCGGTTGGCGCGAAGTTCGTCTACTCGGTTGCGAAGCTCCGCATTGAACGCAACCATTTTGCTTTCACGGGTCTTGCAAGCTGATAGTCGATTTTCGAGCTTCATGAGCTCCCGTTGCTCATCGGCCATCCGAGCGCGGACTGCATTGGCACCTCCGCCCCGTTGGTCGCATTCACCACGCTTGAGCCGCAGCTCCTTGAGTTCTTCGTGAACTTTCTTCCAGTGATCGTCAAGCTGTCGCAATCGATGCTTTTGCTCCACCAGCAGTCTGGCATACTTGTCTCCTTGCACCTGCAGATTGAAGAGCTGCTCGCTCTGCGCTCGAACATTCGACTTGGACATTGCAGAGAGAAGTGTACAAGTGCAAACGTACTAAAGTTACTGCGAGTCGAACGTGACTATCCTAGAAGTTGAAACGCACTAAGTATTTTCGTCGGAAAATGGTTGCTGGCACGTCTCCATCGCATCGTTCACCATTTTACTTGATGCACTACAGCCTCAACACACCCAGCAGCTTCACATTTTGCTGGATCCGTTTGCCATGTCCTGGAAAGCTCAACATCAGTCCATTCACAGCGGGATACACGAAAAGTCAAAACCCGTGAAACCTCACAAGCTACCGACAGTGAAACGAGGCGGCGGACTTCGTGTGGGTCGAGTGGTATCTGTACGTCAATAGTTTTCACTGTCATTTGGTGGTATCTTACGTACTCGTTGTTCTTTACAGGATGTCCGGGGCAGTTCGAATTGGGACAATCAATCATCAAGCCCATTTGTTCAAGAGGAAGAGCGGAGAGTTCATGAAGAACTTATTGAAATGCTCACAGTCAAGCTCGCTAACAAGGAGAAAGAGGTGGAGATGCTACGATGCAAGCAAAGTGCTGCCGATAGAGAATTTGCAGGTCACGATCGTCAATTACGACAAGAGCAGGAAGAACACGCTCGCGTTGTTAGCGAGATGGCAACGACAAACCAGGAACTGCAGCGGCAAGTGCAGCACCTGCAAATTCAATGTGAACGGGTACGTTGTGGACTTCCTTTCATGGATTTCTTTATCCTCGTCACTCACTCAACTTGCGTTGGCTGCAGTTTCAAATTGAAAGTGAAACTCAGCGCACCGCAGCACTCGAGCAGCGAAGGTTGCGAGAAAAGGATCAAACACAAACTAAGAGCGACAGTAAGGCACACCAGCAAAGTATAGACGATCTTCGGCGAGAGCGGCAGCAAACTCTCAACGATCGATATGCTCTGGAGAACAAGCTGCAGCGAGTTCTGGAAGACCAGCAAACGAAGAACATTTTGGTATGCTACGTTTTCATCCGACTCATGGATTGCACGGCTACTGACGACTCATGTATTGGTGAGCATGCAGATAGCTCAGCTCGAATCGAAATACGCTCAACATGAAAGTGAGCTCCTTGAAGCTCGTCAAACCTGCGAACAACTTCAAGAGGTAAGTGGGGCGTGTTGTCTGCATTCTTTTCATTTTCACTAGCCTCCTAACCACCAAGGTGTAGGCATTGACAAGCGAGAAGCAGAAACGTGAAGATGCTGAAAGCTTGTCAAAAAGACTTGAAGAGGAGAAACTTGCTCTCGAAGAGAAACAACGAGTCTTGACGAAGGTAAACAACCCAAACACTGCAGCGTCCACATTTTTCGCTAATCGTTTGCTGGTATGTGAACTGCAAAGACATTGAAAAGTGCAAGTTCAAGGGTGGCAGACATGGAAAAGAGGCGCAGCGAATTATCACGCTCCGAAGATCAACTCACCGAACAGGTCACAGCTCTCAAAAAGGAGAACCTCGAGCTGAAAGCCCGCAGGGGGCAAATCAGCTCCCAGACCAAGCATCTACAAGCTCGAGTTGCGGCGCTCGAAAACGCCAACACCGCACAAGAGCAGAAACTTGAAGAGGTCGCCGTCGAGCTGGAAAGTGCGCGCAAGTACTGTCGCGACTGCCAATTTCGCACCAAACAGCTCCAGGAAGAAATCGTGTTCCTAAAAAACCGAAAAGTACCACTCACCCCTGCAACCTCAGCACCCGACACGAGCTCGCCATCTCGTAACCCCAATCTCGAGTCTTCACCCGCTAAGTCTCCCCAGACCGAAGCAAGAGACGACGTCCCGTGCTGGATGAAAAGTTAACTTTTTGGCACCCTCGAATATAAGACCTGAAAAAGTAATTGTTCCTTTAGGCGTCCGTGAGCCCCTCGATCGTTCCATACTCGGCTGGGGCTGGCCTCTTGCCCAGTGCACACTGAATCAGCTGCTTGATCTCGAGGTCTGCAGCGCTTTTCCTCTTGCGGCGGCCCCAGACTTTGCCGCTCACGCGCTCTGCCCGCTCCTGGTCGTTCAGCACGCCCTGGCTCAGTTTTTTATTCTCGAAAAAGTCCCGCACGCAGAAAATGGTCACGGTCTCGCCGTAGTCTGCAGACCCAAATAAGAAAAAAATAGCATCCTATAAGCGACCATTTTGCATTCTAGTCTAGTCCCGTTCGCGTACAGTGAAAATTGGTCTCGCGGAACTCGTTTTTGAGCACGGGTTTCTTGGGCTTGCCGGGTTCCGGCTCGGGTTTCTCCACTTCTGTCACACACAACAGGAAAAGTACCATCAAGTGTCAATTTTCCCCCGTCACTTGGTGTTTGTATGGAGCCGCCGACCTTTCGGGTGCGCGCTGCAGGCCTTGGGTCGCGCCAGGCAGCACTTTTTGCACGCGCTCTTCTCGCAGCCGGCGGCCACGTGCTTCTTGTTGCTGCAGAACTGGCAGGTGCGCGCCGGCGTCTCGGTCTTGGCGCGCTTA
>JAHWLE010001160.1:0-13495 GCA_024679135.1 Phytophthora foliorum
TGGTTTCCTGCCTCCGCTCCGGTCTCGCCCAGAGTGCTGCCCTCCCTCCGCTTCCTCAAGCTAAGCGGTGTCCAAGATCCATACCTTCTATCAAAAACATCATCAAACTCGTTCAGCAAATTGACGACTTCTCGAGGCGTCGGTTTCGGAAGAACACCTGTCTCCAGCACCAGTCGAAATATCTCGAGATATTTGTGGATCTCGAGACGCTCTCGGAATAACTGCAGCGAAACTTCCACCGGCGCCAATCTACGCTTGCTAGGGACACGGTAAATGAACTCGTCCACCTTGGTAGACGAATCACGAGCACAATCTCGGATTTGCGGGAGGCCCTTGACTGCCAGATGACCACGACAGTGATCGAGATGGCCAGTCGATGTCAGGTTACAGGCTTCCAGCCAAGGACGACCGAGTATTCCGCCGTAGTCGTGCTGGAGCTGCAAAAAGACGAATGGCGCTGTCACAACTAAGTTGCGGCATGTCACTTCGAGGTCCGTGAGAGGTACGATGCTGTGCATGACTGTCGAATCGACGGGCCACCATTGGTGTAGTCGACATTGCTGACGTGTCAAACCCGCTTCCCGATGGAACGCAATGAGATGCTCCAGAGTCGACCAGAATGGAGCATTCACGGCCCATAATAGTGACCGTCACCAAAAAGGGACGACGCTCGTCGACGTCACCTCGAGCGGCGTGACCGTCATTTCGGATGTCGAAATTTCTGCCATCTCGACAAGGGTAGTGTCCATACGGACAGTAAGAGATTCTGAACTGACGAGCCCCTCGACGGATACTCCGTTTACATCGCTCAGCTGAGTCATTTCCCTGATACTGACTCCCATGGTTTGCCTTGTGGCGAGGACACTGGTCGATTCGATGACCGCTGCTCTTGCAGTAGTATCACAGATTTTGACGGCTGCACTGATCATTGGAAATTGAGCGCGTGTCCACAGTCGAGATATCCATCGGTGCTGGACCGTCGGTTGTCGCGCGATTGGTATTCGTACGATGACTAGAGTGGCTAGAACGGCTGCGATCCGACTGGACTGGAAGTGATTGCGCTCAAATGCTTGAGCGGCAGCAATAGCTTCAACCAGCGTACCGCATCGTAAGTACATGACTTCCTTGCACGATTCAGACTTGAGGCCGTCACAGCATCGATCAACTTGATCCATAGCGCTCATTTCGCGGATCTGCGCCATGCGGCGACGGAAGTCACGGACATAGTCCTCCACAGAGCCATATTGGAGACAAGCTTTGAACTCCGCTCGATGACGGAACTGTTGATCAGGTGGCAAAAATTCACGCCGAGGGGCATCTGGAAGGGCGTCAACGGTGACAAAACGGATCTTGTTAATTACGACTTGGCCATGGTATCACGACGCAGCTCCGTCGCGTAAATTGGCAGCCAAGATGGCAATCACCTGTGCTGCTGGTTGGTGACTGCCGTGTAGTCAATACAATTGCCCTCCATGTACAGTTTCGCTCGGAAAATTAAGTCGTCGACCGATTCCGTTGGCTTGCCGCTGAACGTGGGCATGGAAACACCAGCCAGTCGGTACTCATGAGCCGGTTGAGGAGCAGACACGTATCGCTGCAGCTGTTGCTGGTAAACATGCAGCTGGGCTTGGAAATCTTGATACATTTGCTCGTTCTGCTGGCTGAGGCCAACAGCAATGCGATCGATGGCCTCAACTAACTGTTCGATCAGATTCGAGGAAGCGCCTTCGGGTGGCATCTGGCCAGCGTTTCCGTGTTCTTCCATGATGATGCAAGACAGCAAATGGAGACTTGGTGCTTGTCGAAGTAGTGATAGGCTATCACTGATAGCAATCAGTCTGGTGAGTGGTTACCGAAGCTTGTAGGTAGAGAGTCGCGACCGGGGTAGTTTCAGAAGTGTACCCACGCCCGAAGAAAGACGTGCTACCAATTGGAGTGAACCACTTGAGGCCGACGGAGCCAAATGCAGAATGAGATTGATTTCAGGTTAAATGCTAGCAACAAGTATCCATAGCTAGCTCTGAGGGCGGCCTCCATGGAGTCATGGAGACGCAGCAAATGAAAATCAAGTTGAACTTGACTGCACACGCAGTTGTGACTTGAGCTCGGACTGGTCCACGTCACGGGGAATTTCTGACGGATCCTGGAGTCAGTCTTGGACGGGAGCTGCGTCGACTCGTACAGCTCTGACGAGGGCGATATGACGCCAGTTATTTGTCCACGTCGACTGTAGGCCATTACAATAGCAAATAACGCCTGAGGGTGCACGGGATGCTACTGCTGTTGCGGCTGCCCAGATTCCCGCAGCTGATCCAACTGCAGACGCAGTGAACCGATCTCTGTCCGTAGTGAAACGTTGTTCTTCTTCACTGTCACTAAAAACTCACGATCCTTCACCTGAGTGAAAAAGCGCTTGAGCAGTTCGGAAACAGGTATCCACGCGAAACGAGCGGCTTCCACCGTTAAGTTGACATATGCCGACCATCGAAAGGCAACTGCACGTTGAAGCTATCTTGAGTGATGCGAAGTTTCCCAAAGCTCTGGACAATAAATAGCGGTGCTATCCTTGTCGTTGATGCGAATCAAACGCTGCACTTGATTTGGAATTGGCAAGTTACCAGTAGACCACAGTGGGCGACTTTGGCTCGCTAAAAATGAAGGTGAGAGACGGCCAAAGCACGGTTGGTGCCACATTTGGTTCTCTCTCGTGCAGCACTCGCTGCTAGACTGCAAGATGGATGTGTCACTGCCGTCCTACGAAGCGGCGATGCGCGACGCGAGGGAGTACCTACGCCGTCGTGACCTGTCCTCGCAGGATGAAGTCCCGCTGTATTTTGCCTGGGAACGTCTGTACGCTGCGGCGAACGCCAACCTGAGCACAGATTTTTGTCAAGAAACCAGCGAGGAGCGTCGTGCTCGACAGCAGGCGCGACTAGCCCCGCGTCGTGGATTGCCGCCTCCATTGTTCACGTCGTTCGACAAGGTGAACCGCAGGTCTGCGCGGGCTTCTGCGTTTCTTCGGTCCGACACATCGGCGGATGTTGCTATCGAGATGATGGCTCGACGATATCGACGAGAAGCTGAGATGTTGCGGTCGTCGAGGGAGAAGTTAGCAATGCGGTCTCTGGCTGGTGCAGGTAAACGGCTGAAGAAAGAAAAACGACGACAGAAGAGCCCCGAGCTGGAAGTGGAAGAACTGCTCGAGGCCTTCGAACACTCAAAGGTGCTACCAGAGGACGAGGCCCGTTCATCGGCAATGAAAAGAGGGAAATTCGACGTGGCAAGCAACAAAACCGATCAACTTCAAGTCAATGTGTCTGCAGCAAAAGCCGCGGAGTTGAGGAAGTCGAGCTTTTCCGAGCAAAACCCAGCGACCACTGCTTCGTTGTCAAATGTGGCGAGTGTGGCGGCGTTTGCTGCCCGGGTGGCAGACTGGAGAATGCCTTCAAATATTGACGCTATGTCTCCGCCGTCGAAGCTCCTGAAAAAGAAAGGTATGTCGACGAGTGCCAAACGCTTGGGCGAAGCAAACGAATCGCGGGGATCTGCACCCGTTGAGGACGGCGAAGGTGACATGACGTTCGATACGAGCTTAGGAAGTTCTGGCTTTGAGGACGGCAGCTTTGAGTCAGAACCGACGGGGAGTTCAAGTGCATCTCAAATGAGCAGACGTCGTACAAACCGAGGTGAAGCTGTCGAGGGAAAAGCAGAAGTTAGCCAAAAACAAAAGGATGTTAAGAGGGGTGCCTCGGGTAAGAGGTTGGGGAACCCATCCACTGCCGCCGTCGATACGGATACGAACTCGACCACTGTTCAGCAAGTTTTGGCTGAAGACTGTGACGCCTTGGCTAATCCATCCGAGTTTCAACAGAAACTTGTCCAGCTTTCGCACGCGGTTGGGGACATGCAAGTTAAAATTCAGGGCAAGCAGATCGAAGTCACGTTTAAAGGTACATTGGGTGACACTAGCAACGCAGACGCGAAGGATGGTGAACCGTTGGCGTCAGCAACTAGCTCAACGGAATCGACGCAGCCATCGGTGACTCAGAAGGTGTTTGACACGGCAGGATCCAGGAATGACGAAGATGATGGCGTTGAAGGACAGGAAGGCAGTGCTCAGCAGGGGGTGGAGACGAGTATTCCGGCAAAACAGAGCGCCAACTTGTCTCAAAAGCAGAGCAGCGTGAGGTTTGCCGACATGGAACCTCGTAACCGCGATGGCGAGGATGATCGTCTGAGTGACCATGAATCAAATAGACAGGCATCTGAGCAACTCGAGCCCCGCAGCGCATTTGCTTCAAGTGTACTAGATGTACAAGAAGTCCACCCACAGCAAATTCGGAGCAGCACGCATAGCAGTGCGCGTTATAATACCATGACACGAAGTACTGCCGAAACAGAACCCGTAAGTGGTGAAGAGCTCCGTGAGGAGGCAAATGAGGAAGAACAAAAGAGAGACCAACCCAACTCGAGCAAGCTACAACGGCGTCACGTCAATAGCGATCACGAACAAGAACGCAATAGCGAAGATGTTAATCAAGATGTAGTCGATTTTCGAGCTAGTACGAGCACTCGAAGCCTTCATCACAACACTGAGCCTTCCGACGACGAGGATGAAGTTGGCATGACCAACGATGGAGAAATCGATGGTAGCGATCAGGTCCGTATTTCCAGGAAGCGAAACAGCGATCACTCTAGCGAAAGACACACCGAGATCCATCGCACAGCCCGCCCAAGCAAATCTTCGAGTTTAATGTCTCGTGAACGGAGGACACATCGCATACCAGAAACACACGACAAAATCCGTGTGAGCCTTCGCGTACCGCGACGAAGTCGTAACCAACTGGAAGAGCTCGTTGACAATGAACTTTACAGCGACGAAGAACTCTCTGATGGTCCAGATACACCATACCGACGGCCACAGCAACAGCGAAGCCGCCATGATTCAAACCGACAGCAATCGTGGATCTCTGATGACTCGCGCAAAAATTTGACACAGAACAGTAGCAAGCGTTTGTCATCTCGATTGGCGTCCCGACATGTGAAGTCGCACAGCAAGCGGCGAAGTTACTCCCCCGAATCCAGTGCTCATAGCGACGATATGAATTCCAGCGACTACGAAAGTCTCGAGGAACAGAGCTCTGATAAGCGTCATCGCTCTCGCACTGCACAACGCTCTCAATCCCACCACTCAACTAGAGCTCACCATGCTCAGCCTCAGTCATCTAGAAAATCAATGCACCAACCGAGCAGCAGAGATCACCACTTCGTTCCGGCGATGGAGTACCCTCCAAAGCTAAGCAAACCAGACATTCGGCTCAAGCGAGACAGCAAGTCAAAGAGTGAATCGAGGTCGAAGGAGGGTGTGGGGAGACCACGAAAATTCCCAGAGGGGATCGTGTGGCCGCCTGGGATGGAAGAGGAGTGCATCGCTCGCCTCGGGCTTGATGGTCACCACCCTATAGCTCCTCCAGGTCTCGAGCACCTTGTGACAGAGGAGCAATGGGGAGATTACTGGACGTGGCTGCACTGGTATTCCTCGTGGCAGATGTGGTACATGAAGAACGGCAAGAAACCAAAACGCAAATCGGATAAGGACAAGCGAAGTGATCGTCGGCGTGCAGACGCTTCTGATAATGAAGCGGAATACTACGAGAAACATGCCCCACAAAATGCCAATTGGAGGCTCGATGTGGGTCCGGACAAACGACATCGTCGTCGAAGTCGAGTGGAGTAGATTAGTTCAATACAATCGATGCCGCAAACCGTCACATTCCTATCGATTCTTAGGAATACGAATGCACAAGTCCAGCGTAACCTACTTCTAGTTCTGATATCTTCAACACCAGGTTTAGGAAGCAGAAAAAAAACTCACTATTCGTTCTGCTTCTTCCATTACAGAGTGGCCACAGTGGCAATTCATAATCCGGAACCGATCATTCTCACGTGCATTGGCGTGATTTTTGAAACGCTGTACCTATCCATGCCTCTAGCGATTGTTGGTATCAAGTACGAGCTGGCGTGGCGTAGTTCAAAAAGAGCACACAGCGTAACCGTCCTCTGCGAGACATAGCTGATGATGTGGCAGCTGAAAACGCGAAACATCAAACTCTGATCGGATGATGCTTTCGAAATGCTAGAGGTGCGAACGGTTAATCGTGCAAGTTCTGCAACCTGCGAGCGAAATCGTGGAAGTCCACTTGGCTCTGAAACCTTTCTATCCCCTGCTACCAGCGACTTTCCCAACTCCCTGAACGTTTTTCCCCAATTCTCAAAACAACGCATCGAAGCTTCTCAAGCCCTGGACGGAATAATCTCCGTTATCAAACTGCACAAACGAATTTGCGCAGACACACACGCACTGTTACTATCTCGAAACTCTACTGCAGACCAAACAACAGGATCAAACCTATGTGTAAGCACTCGATTCATTGTGGCTGTACGTGGCAGAATTGGTAGCAGGGATCTTTTAGTAGTAAGTCAAGTGGTGTTCAGAGCTCACATCCACAGTGTACTTACCTCTCTGGGCTCCCGCGCTGTGAAGGCAATGACTAGCACGAGAACTCGTACAGCGCGTCAGCTCTCATTTGGAATATATTCAACCGCCGACGAGATATCTGGCTGGCGCGAGTTGTAAATCGGGTACGGCTATACCTTGCGGTTTTCCGCATAGTAATGTTTTACCAGCAAACAACCCCTGAGCTGCAAAAGACAGGGCTACGAACATTTTTGTGCCAACGCACTTGTTCATGATTTTTGCTCAACACACGACGAACCAGGTTGTCATGTCTTCCAAGAAGTTGCAGGCTCTGGATCGAAAATCTCCGTTGCGGTAACAGATGAGCGTATAAACTGTCATTGTGCGATTGGTGATCCGAACGACAGGTTCTACGCCTCGCTCGGTCAACTTAGGATCCGAGAACTTTCCTCTTGCATGCAGAGATGTCTTTGAGTCCGACGCCGCCATCAAAGTGTGCACAAACCCGACTTTACCAACCTTCTGGGGCTCTCATCTTCGACATGGAGCCGTATTGGATCTACTTCGAATTGTTCTTCGGAATTTTATTCACGATTGAGTTTGCGCTGCGTGTGTATGCTCACCCAGCACGACGTCAGCTCTGAGGTAGCTTCAGCGCTGTTGTGGAGGTTGTCCTTCTTATCCCATTCTATGTGGAAATCATCGACATCATCGCTGGCGAGATACCAACATACTAGATCATGCCAACGATACCGTTTTTCAGCGCCATTCGAATCCTCAAAACTATTCGCATCCTCAAGCTCGGAACACATATTCCAGGTGCCCGAGTTCTCACAGCACAGTTAGTTTGGCGACGACTCGCGATCCCGGTAAGCCCAGTATCATCGCAAAAACTGTTTTGATCTCTGACGCTTGTCTTCTACAGATATTTTTCATGTTCATGGGATGTGTGGTTTCTGCTTTGAGCTTGAGCAGGGAGCCGAGTGCTTTGTTGAACACAATTGCACGTGGAGGGGCAAAAATGGCTTGAGACCGGAGTTATCAGAAGGATTTCCTGTTGTGCTTATTCAGAGCACAATTTGCTATCATATATGCTTCGGTCGACGTGGTTCTCATTTGTCAGCTATATGACTGTCGGATACGGAGATTTGTATCCACGCACGTCTCTCGGCAAGCTTTTCGACGTATTAGGCATAATCTTCAGCTCGTGCTACACTACCATGCTCTCACCGTAGTGAGGGACAGTTTTACATTTACTACGAAGTCTATGCCAAAGAGGAGAAGAATCTGAAGGTGAGTCTCATAACGCCAAACGGAGTGACGAGTATGGTTCAACCACTTAAGGACTTGTTTGTGTATTGTGTCTGCTAGCGAGGAGCTAGAAAACCAGTCAAGACCAAAGCCACGGATACCTCACCTTCTCAAGCGATAATCTTGAACAGATTTCAAACGTGTTCTAATCTTCCTCTGCACACAACTGCAGGGGAAACTTCTCAACTACGACAAGAAACAGCAGGACCGATCAGCATCACCTCTTTGACTGTGTCTGACACTCTTCACTGCCCTGAGCACTTTCATCACCATCACCACAACGTCTTTAACGTCATCACGGAAGCAGGGTCTGAACAACCGATCTCTGAACCTCATCCAGTACCATCAACTGAGCTGCAGATCATCAACCAGTTCTTCCTGATGCACAAAGTGTTCAACAAGATGATTGAAGATTTGAGTTCGAAGACCGACTCGAAGCTGAGCGTGTTACCGCCGCGAGGAAAAAAAATCAAACGGAGCTACAACCGTTTTTGCGGCATCAGACACCGCGAAGAAGCAGTTGAGGCCAAAATCTCACAGAATATGGTGCTCTGCATGGTATGATCGTACCAATTCGACATTATCTACCACACGTGATACTAATGCGTTTCTTGATATTCAGATTGCGTACTTGAACTTCGCGATGATCATTGGGCGCGTACTCGGATCAAGGAGGTTACGACCACCAATCCCACACCGACGAATTGCTGTCTACCGCAGGCCCAACCAGTGAGTTGTTAGAAGGAGTTTCAGTGGCCAGACAAAATCATCAATAGCGAGAACGACGAAAGCGTTGAGGAGCAACGTACCAGACCTTCAGCAGCAGAACAGACCTCAACTGAGTAAGAATCCCCCAACTATCTTGCTTCTCCTTATCTACGCTACTGTTGATAGAGCTCAATCGTATGTTCAAAACACAACTCAAAATCATCAGTAGGATTAGTTATCTTTGGCGAAAAGTGTGTTTGAGTATGCGGATTAACATGCAATCTCGTGGTAGTGTTCATACATGGGCACGAGATGTAGAAGGTAGAAATGAAAGTCGTTCGTCAGAGCAAGCTCGTGGTTGGCATTTCACCTGACAGCCAGAACTGCTTTGAGACAGGTATCTTCGCTAAAAATGCCGTCGCGATACACTCGTATGTCATGTCCAAATATGGGAACGAAGATGGTAGTTTCGTCGCTCGAAGCCTGGTAACGAGAACGAATTGGTCTAGACGCTCGGACTCGACGAGTCAAAGAAGGCGAACGGTCTAGAGCCAACTCGTATGGGCAATGCTGCGGTTTAGCGATGTGACCGATGAACGCACATCTGGTCGCAGCAACGACACCAAAGTACCGAACCGAGACGATGAATCACAGGTCTCGGTAAATGACGGGCCAGCTCGGATGCAGACAACCACCACAGATACAATTGACCCCGTACAGACCACTGCAACCGACAGCGACGACCACAATCGTGTACCACAGATTTCAACTGTCGTCAAGAGGAACAGTGAGATAAAAAGCAGATCGCGACTCGCACACCGAAGACGGAGGAGGCTACGTCAACTCCCGCAGAAATTGGCGAAATGGTTTATTCGCGATCTTCCTTTCTTGCGTTCACCGAGGTTACTCCGTGCGATGGCTCGAAAAGAACGTATTCATTTGTATCTCTCAAGCCCGGAAGAAACGCGAATCGGTTGGCTTCTACAGCAGTTTATAATGTTGGTGTTGTTTGTGAACATTGCGGTGATGGCAAGCGAGACTGTTGACGGTCCGCGTTTCGGCAGCAGCGACCCGGATTTCCCTAATATGCTCAGCGATGAATCATACAATGCAATCGAGGCTCTCTTTACGATCCTGTACATGGTCGAATTTACCGCACGATGGCTCTGTGCTCCGAGCCATGCCCAGTTCTGGAAGTCAATACCCACTTGGATATCTCTCCTAGCTGCAATAGCAGCAATTCCCAAGTTGATCGATCTTGCCTTGAATTTGGACACTAACCAGGCAGACATTTTCATGTTCAACTTGCGCATTCTTCGTGTTTTTCGCCTCATTTTGCTGTCGTACGCTTATGTTGGAACGAAGATTCTCTTCCGTGCAGCGTTGGATGCCATCGCTCCTCTTATGATCACGGTACGAAATACTTCACCTGGATTTGCTTTTGTTCACGATGCTGTGCTTACCCTTTTATCTCTATTCTCTTTGAACAACAGCTCTTCTTCCTGATCACAGTTGTGATGGTGTTTGCTACTGCAATATTCTACGCAGAACCGTGCTACGACCTTGAAACTTGTACTTTTACCGACATCTTCAACGCTGGCTACTTTGTCATGCTCACGTACGTTGCACTAGTAGAAATATTCTAAACTCTGGGCTGTATAATCCTCAAATCTCACGATGTGCTGTGTTTATCTAGAGTGGCAACCGTTGGTTACGGAAGCCAAGTGCCATCGATGCACAACGCTGGTTCACTTTTAATCGGATGTGTCGTCATGATCTTCGGCACGTTTTATTTCTCGATGCCACTTGCAATTATCGGAATCAAATACGAATTGGCGTGGAGTGACTACGATGAACTCGCTCGAAACTGGAAGGAGCAACACGGCCGACGGAAGGGACCACGGCTCCAGAAATCTGCATCGAAGCTATCAACTGAATCCTCTCGAAGTGAAATCCTCAATAATCATGCTATTGAAGAGGACGTCTCGCTGGAAAAAATTGACGCATACACTGTCAAGTATGCTAGCTCTGTCACGTGTGATCGATTCTACCAGCTCTCTCAGAAGATACTGAGCCTTCATTTTGCGCTTCAGTCTGTTTTATCCCGTTCTACGGGTGCGTCCGACACGCCAACAACTCTGGAAAGTGTTATCCAAACTACAAAGCGGCGGAGTGATGAAGCCTCTCAAGCGCTAGATAGCATCATATCTGTAATCAAGTTCCACGGTCGTGTTTGTTCGGAAACACACGAACTGCTGCTGCAAACTCGCGGACCTATGTCAAAGGGATCCGACCCGGGCTTGGATCGATTTCTGGCGACAATAAGTGGTAACCTTGGGAGCAAAGGAGCCCTCGGTACACACAGTACAACCAGAATGAGTCGTGCTAAAGGTGCCATTGCAACTCTAGGATCACGGGCAGTGAAGGCAATAACACATCGTGATCATCATACTGATTCAAATAGTCTACGCGCGATGATTTGGAACGTATTCGAATATCGCCAGGATATCTGGGTGGCCCGTGTAGTTAACAGGATACGCATGTGCATCGTGGTGCTCAGCATCATTGTATTTTACTTGCAAACTACTCCAGAACTGCAAAAGACGGGTGAGCGGACATTTCTCTGCCAGCACAATGTTCACGACTATTGTGCGGTGTACAATGATCCCGGTTGTTACATTTTCAAGGAAGTTGCCAGCTCAGGATCGAGCATTTCGGTTGAGGTGACAAACCAGCGTTTAGACCTTCACTGTTCAATAGGAGGTACCGATGAAACGTGCTACGGATCAGGCGTCAACTTTGGGTCGGTAAACTTCCCCCTCGCGTGCAGCGATGTTTTCCCATCCAAGACTGGCATCGAACATGTATGCAAGACTCGCCTGTGCAAACCACCAGTGCAGTTCCTCTTCGACATGGAGCCGTATTGGGTTTACTTTGAGTTTTTCATTGGCACCTCCTTCACGCTGGAATTTGCGCTGCGGATGTACTCGCACCCAGCACGAAGTCATCTATGGGGAGATCCCAAAGTATTCGCGAGCATGGTCATTCTGCTCCCGTTCTATGTAGAACTCGTGGAGATCATGATCGGGCAGTGGCCAGCATTCTCTGTTGTACCAGCCATGCCGTCATTTTTCACGGCAGTTCGCGTTCTCAAAAGTCTTCGCATTCTCAAGCTTGGTACACATATCCCTGGTGCCCGCGTGCTGATTAACACAACGCAGCTCATCTCATCGCGAATAGTGATCCCGGTACGAACCACGCCTCCGCAACTCTAATTCGTTGGTGATCTCACTTGTGTCTCACGTTCTGTTGTAGCTCTTCTTCCTGTTCTTGGGTTGTGTCATCTCTGCTGCTATATTCTTTGAGATCGAGAGAGGTACCGAGTGCTTCGTGGGAGATGCCTGCCTTTGGTGGGGCAAAAACGTCTTGACTCCAGAGCTGTCGGAGGGATTCCCTGATGGCAAGCGAGTGCTTGTCCAGAACACACTCCTCACAATTATCACCGATATGGTGCGGTCAACGTGGTTTTCGCTCGTCAGCTTTACGACTGTAGGCTATGGCGACCTGTACCCGCGAACATCTATGGGGAGGTTGCTCGACATTCTCGGTATGATCTTCAGTTCTTGTTACACAGCCATGCCGCTCACACTCGTCGGAGGGCAGTTCTACGTGTGCTACGAACTCCACGCTCAAGAGGAAACACGGAAAAGGGTAAGCTGCAAGTGTTCGCTGCGTGTGATCGATAGTGAACCGTCTACTAAGTTGGTTTTGGACACAGGAGCACGGTCAACACATTAAGCCCAACCTAGCTGATAACGCCATCGTTCAGAGTCTCTTGTTGGCATTCCCTAGTACTCGCAGCGTACGTGAAAAACGCGAAACAGTGCACAGCGACGAGGTCGAGTCGGCGGATTCAGATAGAACCGTCCCCATAGCGTCCACGGCTACGGCGAATCCTGTGGATCCTACTCTGCCATTGCCAACAATGTCTGGACCCCATGTCGTCCGAATTGAGCCGACCACAACTCCGCACTACACACACTCGACCGAGTTGCATATCACCAACCACTTTTTCCTCATGCAAAAGGTCTTCCACGAGACGATCAAGGACATCAGTCTCCTCAACCAACTCGGAATTGAGCGTATCAACACGACACGGAAAAGTTCATTGCCTCCAACTGAACTCGGTACTCTTCTGGCTGATATTAGAGGCCGTGAACAAGAGATCGAGACCAAAATCACCGAGAATATGGACTTTTGCGTGGTACGAAGCCTCCAATACGTTTCCACGTTGTACAAACTAACACGGTGGTTGTGCTGTACAGTCTGCTTGCTTGAACTTTGCGGCGATGATTGAGCGCATTCTTGGGACGGAAAAAACGAAGACAAAGCACCCGTCGGTCGTGCACACCAATGCACTTCTCGCCTCGGCAGACCCAACTAATTCGCTCTTGGGCACATCTGCGAATAGTAGGAGGAACGTCATGACAGACCTTCTCCCTCAACCGCTTGATCCGAGCCAGTCGCCGACGATGACCCCAACGATCGACCTTCGGCCGAAACCCACCTCGTTCAAAAAGGTGGCCACGCTCTCGAAAATACTTGTCAGTCCTATACTGCAGAACCAAAAGTGGGCAGAGTACTCGAACCAGAAGAACTCGCAGAACGGTATACCCGAATAACACGAAAGCGAAACAACACTTGCTTCTTCATTGTGCTCGTGCAACTACGCCATACAAAAAATCGCTGCTCGATTCGTGATTTTCGTTCGATTCCGTTGCTTGTGATCGTCAACTAACTTCCGAGAGTGACCACGTGATGGCCAGCCGCACATCGGAAGCGTCTTTGTTGCATCTCAGCTCTATAGACCGGCAGCGTGGGGTGATGATCTCTGCGGTGTCGGATCTGAATTTTTTTTCTAGTACTCCTCGCCGAACTCTTCGTCCTCGCCTTCGCCCTCGGCAGTCTCGGCCGACACCTCCTCGTAGTCCTTCTCCA
>JAHWLE010001161.1:0-13490 GCA_024679135.1 Phytophthora foliorum
GCCATTCGGTGATGTGTCGCTCTTGCTAGCGCTACTGGAACGACTGGGCGTCGACGTCTTGAGATCAATCGGCTTGACAGCACCAGCGCGTCCAATGCCTGTAATCATGGACGACGTTGCACTCTTGCGTGGCGTCTTACCACGTCCAGTTGTCGTCGTCGTCGTGGCGGTGGTAGCAGCAGCAGCAGCAGCAGCAGTAGAAGACGACGCAGACGTTGTGGAGCTTGCATCGTCGATGCCCACATCCTGCTCGGTCGGCAATGCCACCTGAGCAGCTGCACCGAGCGTGTCCAGGTCGAGCAGCTCGTAGATATCGTCGTCTCCGTAGGTCTCCATGAAGTCGGGTTCCTGATTGGCTTCGAGGTAGTAGTCGATGTCCTCCTTGAGGTCGTCCACCTGGTCTGGCTCGAGCGCCGAGTTGTCCAGCAGCCGGTTGATCTGCTCGAGCTTGAGAATGTGCCACTTGTGCCTGGACAGCAGCTTCTCCTTCTCGTCGATCTCGGCCTTGTTGCGGTTGCGGCCCTTGGCCGAGTGGAGGCGCTCCACGTCGCTCTCGAGCGCCTCGATCTGCACGTTGAACTGGTTGAGGCAGTCCTGGATCCACGCGTGGGACTGCTGCCTGGCCTGCTGCTCCGGGTCCAGGCGCTCGACCTGGGCGAGGCCCTCCTTGCTGTAGGCCTTGGTCTTGGTCTCCTTCTCGCACACCTTGAACTCCTCCATCTTCTGCTCAATGAGCTTGCGCGCGTCCACAAGCGGGCGCTTGTCCTTGACGTCGCTGTTGCCGATCCACGTCTTGATCTGGTCGCGGAAGCGCTGCAGCTTCTTGATCTCCTTCTTCAGGTCCGCCTCGTGCTTCTCCTTCTGGTTCTGCGCCGAGGCCGCGTACACCTTGTCCCAGATATCGTTGAACACGTCCACGCCCTCGCTCACCTTCTTGAGCGTGCGGTCGATCTCGCTCAGCAGCTTGCGCTGGCCGGCCATGGTGCTACGTTAGTTACCCTCTTCCTTTGGTACTGAAAGGGGGCGGAAGGAAACGCCGCGGGATTGGATGAAAAGGGGGCGGTCAATTTGACCAATCGCAGAGGGAATTCGGTTATTGACCCATTTGCCACACCCAAGTGACCATGGCGAACGTGATGCTGACGAGCGAGGCGGCCAAGGACCCCAACAAGCCCTTCGCGCTGCGAGTGGAGGACGTCTGCGTCAAGTTCGACGTGCGTAGCTAGTGCTGCGGGAGTTTGGCGGCCAACTGACGGCGTTCTCTGTGGTTCTAGGAGCTCGTGGCCGAGTGTCTGACGCTCGTGCAGTCCGAGGAGCAATTCCCGTGCGACGATAGGCTGCTAGTAGGTGGAAAAGGGCCGTGCTAACGGTTGACGTTGCTGCAGTGAAGGAGAGGGACAGACTGGTGTGGAGGGGCAGGTGGTCAAGAAGCTCGAGCAGTTCAACTCGGTGTGCGACGAGCTCTACAAGGAAATCGTACGGGGCTGCTCTGTTGCCAGACGATTGGGGAGCACTGACCGATGATTCTGGTGGTTTTGTTGCTGCAGTTGGGGCGAAAAGAAAAGCTGCTGAATCTCATGGAGAAGAGCCCCAAGAACGTGGATTTGCATCGCCAGATCCAGACGGCAGGCAACTTGGCGCAGGTGGTGGGCGACTTCCGGCACTTCCTCGAGACAGGAGTGAACCCCACACCACAGCAGCAACAACAGCCCAAAGAGTAATTGACAAATGAAAGAGGCGGACCACGCGTCAAGCGAGCCGCTGTGTATTTTCGAGGGAGTCTTCGACACGAAAATGAGGCAGTACGTATGCAGCACATATCCGACAAGTAGCTCAAATGTCGTTGAACGGTAGCGAAGGTGTCGTCATCTCGCTGGTACGCACGTCCGTAAGAGTCGTCGTCGTTGATGATGATGTTGTTGCTGCTGCTGGACGAGGAATCACCGCGGGTGTAAGTTCTGCCTCCACGCCATGGTACGGCTCCTCCGCGACTTCGAAGTATGGCATGACCGTGTTAGGGAACAGTTGCGGCTCCACCACAGGTCGAGGCCAGAGTCCCTCATCTGGAGTGTTCGACCGAAGCAGCCACTCGAGTATTGAGCTGTCGCTAGAAGCACAATGAGTTGCTGGGGGCACCGGAGCCATGTGCTGCCTGCCGATGAGCTCATTCTGCCACGCAAAATAACGGTATGAGGCCGTACAGTTAGTGACCACACTGTCAATGCCAAGCATGTGACGATGAACGATGCCAACCTGCTTATGAACAAGCTGTGTCAACTGGTGGACATGTGCGGAGAGTCCATCAATCTTCCTAATCAATCGCTCTTCCAGCACCGACAAATCTACAGTGCAAACGAGTGAAGAAGAGCGTGAGATCAGTTATCTCGACGTATTGAAAGGCGAAATGGGGCTCATATGGAACTCACCTCGCTTCAGCAACTTCGGAGGCGGCTCTTTCGCACGAACCGATGAGTCAGAGTGATAGGAACTCGGATGTTTGCGTTTGGACAGTACGCAGATTGCATTCGTAAAGACCGGCGTGAGGTCAGCGACGTTGGCCGTGCATTGCTCTTGGTCCACTTCGAGGCGTAGCTTGAATCTCTGGCCATCCTTTCGCCGACTGACCTTCTCGAGACGGAACTGCACCAAAGCCTTACGTGTCGAAGCTCGGATCACCACCGAGTCGTAGTCATTCCCCACAAAGCGGAAGATCTCTTGGTCCGTGTCATCCACACGCTTGCCGGACTCAAAGAAGAGCAAGATGCGAAGCGGAATGTCGATGAAGTCCTTGTCAGGAGAGCGGGAAGACTCTCCCCGCTCGTTAAACTCTACTAACGTCACTTCCACTTCCAGAGCATTCGCCTTGCCGCCTTCGTCTTTGTAGAACTCCGACGCAGGCTGCTTCGTGATCACCAGACGACGCGTCCAGTTAGGCCGCTTGGACGGGAATCCAGGCACAGTCTCCGTCGCCGGGGCAATACACCTTGTCGTGGTCGTTGGAGAGGGGGTCGACACTGGAGCCGAAGACGACGGTGTCGAGTCAAGAAGGTGTGGCGGCGGAGCCAACGGCCAGCCCACGATCGTCGCTGCATCAGTGCTTGAGTGTCCGTTCACTGCCAGGAGGTCCGCGGACAGGTGGAAGTTCGGCTCCGACAGTGGCTCGCGCTTCGGCACAGGTCTCGGAGCCGTGGCAGTGATGTGCATCTCCAAGAAGCAAGTTGCAAAGTGAGCAAGCGCTGAATACGCCACCATCGGCCCTTCTCGAGTCGAGTGTCGTCACTGGCTGGGACGAGCCAGCAGCTGAGACCCGCGGCGAGACGGGAAGCGACTGCCAACGCTCGCATGTCAAAAGCCCATCGATGGCGATGGAGAACAAACGGTCTTCAAGTAGCGTGCAATGACTTGCATCGTGTCCCTTGGGCGCTCATGGCTACAGTTGAAATGGCTACATTCTGTTTCATGGTACGAAGAAGATCCGGTGGCGAATTTCAGCCAATCGTGCACGCCGTGTCCTCGCCAATGAAAAGCACCTGGTTTTTGTATGGGCGGGAAAGCGCGAGAGAGCAAGGCGATGGAGGTGCACGAGGCCGCGAGCCGCCTCTTGGCGTGTCCGCGCCTGAGCCGCGAGCGGGAAGCCGAGCGCCAGCGCGCCATCCACAGGCCGCTGGCTGTCAACTGGCGCGAAGAAGTGGAGGAAAACGGGCAGGTCTACATCAGCATCAGCAGCAGCGACGAGGACGAGGAAGAGGAGGCCGCAGAGGAGGCGGAGCGGCCGCTGGATGTGAAGAAGGAGCTGCCAGCGCCCGAGCCAGAGATCGTGACGATCGACAGCGACGAGGAGGACGAGGAGGAGGAGCCTGTGAGCACCAAGAGGAAGCTGGAGGGGGAGCGGCAGCCCGTGGAGAGGAAGCAGCACCGGCCTCAAGTGGCTACAAAAGACAAGGTGGTCTGGGAGCAGCTGCACGTGGCGGGGGTGCGGAAGCGCCGGCTGGGCGAGGAGGACGCGGCGTTTCTGCTGTTCTACGGCGACCGGGAGACGCCGAGCGCGGGCATCCTCCGGCTGATTGTTGGTGCGTTGCCCTGGTGTTGAAGTTGACGTTGCAGTGTTGACTTTTGTTGTGCTGCAGAGTTGATTTCCGCTGGCGTGGGCTCAGCGGATGAATTCCTGTCGAGGTTCGTCAAGTACCTGCTCTGGCGAAAGCTCAGCTCGGCCGTGGAGGCAGGTCTCGCGAGCGAGCGGCTCGTGCAATCCGAATGGACGAAAATTGTCTTCAGCTGCCCCGTGCCCCCGCATCGGCGGAGGTCAGGCCCAATGCCTCGACCCGAATTGCTGCCACGATCCGTCACTATCACGGTGCGGCCATTACAGTTTGCACGGAAGCAGCCGCAGCGTCGCAGTCTGTGCGTCGTCAATAGCAGCGCAGAGTTTGCTACCAAACAAGAGCCGCTGTCTCCGCGTGGAACACCCGAGGAGGCAGCGATAGCTCTAGCGAACAGATTAGCCGGAAAAGGAGCACGAGCAAAGTCGAGCGCGAAGAGTCCCAAAAAGAGCTCCAAGGCGCCGCAGACCAAGTCTCCTCGGGGCGAAGTACGAAAACGTCCGCTTGGTGGAGCGACATACAACGAAAGTGTGGCTGGTATCGATGGTTATTCTCAATTTGCAGGATTCTCTCCACGTAAACAGCGGCGGCGTAACGGTGAAGTGTCTGTGCCACCTGTCACACCGCGCCAAGTTGTGCGCGCGAAAGGTAATGGTGGTCAGAGTATCAGTCAGAAACTCATGGAACCGCTGCCATACGATTGCCGTACGCTTGGTGAAAATCGAAGTCTGCCTGTTGGATGGAGGCCACCAGGCCAGTGTGGAGGGGAGGCCTCCAATGTTCTCGATCCTGTGGAAGTTAATCCGATGCTACAGATGACGGCGGACGAGATTGTGCAACACATTGCATCAGTTCGTCGGGAGGGACGCTTCACAAGTTTTGAGAAAGTTACAGATATTTTATTGAAGCTCATGTCGGACCCGCGGAATCGGCACGGTGTGTTCAACACGCCCGTAGATCCAATAGTGTTGGAGCTGCCTACATACACAACGATTGTGCAGCACCCGATGGATCTTGGCACCATCAAACGGAATCTCACAGCTGGGGAGTATTTGGAGCTAGAAGATTTCGTGTCCGACGTGCGCCTGGTGTTTGAGAATGCCATGCTTTTCAATCCCGAGTCACATTACATTCACGTAGACGCCGAAATCCTGCTGAAGCGTTTCAACGAATCCGTAAAAGCCGAGCAAAATCGGCAGGCGAAAAGCAAGCGCGTGCAGCATGCCTGCCTCGTGTGTCGTGGGAACACGTGCATTGTCTGCAGTCAGCAGTGCTTGCCAATTACGCAACCACATTTACAGTGCTCGGCTGGATGCAGTACTGACATTCGAAAGGGGTCCGTGTACTTTATCTCGGAGGATGGCACTCGAGTGTGGTGTCAAAAATGCAAGACTCGTCTGGCAAGAGATCGCAACTCCACCGATCGAATGACTGACGATACTAACGCTTTCCTGGACTCGCTCATTAAGATGAAATCTGAGCCCATTGTGGAGCCTTGGGTGAAGTGTGGCGAGTGTGACCGATGGCTGCACCAGGTGTGCGGGCTCTACAACCCCGTGATCGGGGCGTATGAATTGCAGAAGGCTCAGAAATCGGAACCTGGGGGGTTAGCCATGGAAACAGATCCGTATGTGTGTCCTTTGTGTCGATGTCGGCGCAAGCGTGCAAGACCACCTCCTGAATCACCAATACGTAAAATCCTGAACGCGGATCCTGATGAGCACGCGCGCAACAGTTCGTGTCTCAATATTCCGAGTTGTGAACTAAGCATATTTATCCAGAACTTTTTGCGCCGTGGACTCAGGGATATCGGTGAGCATGAAGCTGCCCAAACGCTGCACGTACGTGCGCTTTCGTTTCCAGGTGAGCGTATGACTGTTCCAGAAGGCGTGGTGCAAGCATTCGATGAGAATGCGGAATTGCTAGCCCAATTGCGTCCGGGGACCGATACAAGCTCACAACGCATGCCAGCGCATATCAGCTACCTCTCTCGTGGTCTATACCTTTTCCAGAAACACGAAGGAATGGAAGTATGCCTCTTCACGATCTTCGCGCAAGAGTTTGGCGATGACTGCGAGCTGGAGGCAAATCGACGTGCTGTCTACATTGCCTACCTAGACAGTGTACGGTATCTGAAGCCGGCTAGTGCACGGACTGCGGCGTATCACCTGATCATGCTGGCTTACTTTGACTATGTGCGGCGCCATGGTTTCTCTCGCGTGCATATATGGTCATGCCCACCTCAGAAACGGATCAGCTACGTGTTTTGGTGTCGCCCAATATTCCAGAAAACCCCCAGTGCTGAGCACCTTCGTCGTTGGTACAACAAGCTGCTTACCAAGGGGAAAGAGTACGGAATTGTCAACGGCTGGTCTACGATGTACGACCGGTACTTCAGCGAAAGCGTCTGTGGTTCCACTGCTGTCGGCGATTCAAAGCCGTCTGCCTCGTTTGTATCTATGAAGGAGGAAAATGGCGTGGGTGTTTCGACTCGTGGCACAACTGTGCCGTCTGTCAATGCTGATGAGCTTGTATGGCCGGCGAACCAGCTTCCCCCCATTTTTGACGGTGACATAATCCCATCGGAGCTGGAACGTATCCTTGGGCGCATCATATCTAGGAACGAGAAGCAAAAACGAGCAAGCGAAAACAAGAAACTTGCAGTTCGTGGTAAAAACAGCTCGGTCGCTCGCGCGGGTGGCAAAGTCTCAGTTGGAAACGTTGTTATGCGAATCAAGGAAGAAGCTGCTACAGCAGCGCCTCCATCGCGACAACTGGATGTGAAGGTGCGCGAGGTATTTTCTAAATGTCAGTTTGCGGTTCAACGGCTGAAGCAAGACTTATTGGTGGTGGATCTGGAGATGCCAAGTGAAGAGGAGACGAAAGAAGACGAAGTTGGCACTGGTTTTGCAGGGGAAAGACACACCAAGGGCTGTCACCCAGAAACGCTAGTGCCATTGTGGTACAGCCAGGTACCGCGCTTCTTCGGCAGTCGCTTCATGTTCCACCAGTTGTGCTCCTATGCCAGCTACCAGTTCGACTCGCTGCGTCGTGCCAAGCACTCGACAATGATGATGCTGCACCACTATTTCAACGAGCGCGTGGCCCAGCTGAACGTCTTCTGTCGCGAATGCAGCCTCCTCATCACACGCGCAGAGTTTTGGTCCTGCCGAAGCTGCGAGCGCTACGCGCTGTGCGACACCTGCTTCCGACGCCTCGGCAACGAGCACCCGCACCAGCTTATCTTCGGTCCAGTTCCACCACCACGGATCCAGCAGATATCCGAGCACCCTGCAGCTCCTGCACCCCACCCACCGCCACAACAACAACCACAGCAGCAGCATCTCGCGCCGCAGCGTCCCGATCTGCAGTCAAATCAAGTCCAATCCGTCGCGACTTCGGTGCAGCCATCCGCTCTGCCGCCAACCGTCAACGTCTGTGAACTGTGTTGATCGTACCAACAAGAAGCAAGCGGCTTCCATCGCCCACGAAGAAATGGGCTCCACGTCATGAATGTAAGCAACATAACACCTGATAATAAAGATATTGCCAAAGTCAACTTTGGCGTGTTTCGCGTCAAATCCCGTGTTGTTTCCCATTGGTCAGTCCAAAATTCAAGGATTAAATAAAAAAATCGGAATGGAGTTAACGCTGGAGGCCGTGGCCAAGGACGCCTTCCGCCGCGACTTCTTCCTGCGCTGCTTCACGGAGCGAGAGGCGCAGGCGCTGGAGCTGCGCTTCGCCTTCCTGCACCGCGTGCGCCAGTACAAGAGGCTCGTGGGGCGGCGCGACCTGCTCCCGCGCGCCGTAAGTAACAAAAAAAAAAGTATCTTAAAATAAAAAACAAAACGTTATTTCTGATTATTTAATGCGCAGGCCAAGGACATTGTGGCTTCGTACTTGCAGCAAGTCGAGTCCACGAACCAGCTGCTGCTGCCTCCGTCTGCGGAGCCTCTTCGAGGCCGAGTGCTGGACGCTGTAGCCGCGGGGTATTGCCCGCTGGGCCTGTTCAATGGCGTGGAGACGCTCGTGCGGGAGCTCATGGCTCGCGACGCCTTCCCGCACTTCCTCCGCAGCAAAGAGTACACGGGGCTTTGTGACGCCCTGAGATCGAGACGCGAACTGCCGCTGGCGGAGGTGCTTGTGGACTCGAGACGCACGCAGTTCCTCATGAAGTTCCTGGCTGAGGAGGTCCCGGGAGAAGAGGGCAATTTACGCTTCTGGGTGCACGTGCAGACGAGATTCCTGCCTCTCATCCAGACGACGCTGTTCTCAGTGGCTCTGTTTGAGGAGGTGCAGCGGCATGTGCGTCACGTGTTCAATAGGTTTTTGGTCGGGGAGACGGAGGGAGGTGAAGGAGCAAATAATGTAGCTACTCGTGTCCCGGAGACTGTGAGGCGCGCCACGCTGCAACAGATCATGAAGCTGCAGGGTGAACCGTTCTCCCCGCCGCGCTATGCCAACCTCTTTCGTGCAGCACAAGATTGCGTCTGGGAGTGGCTCCAGACAGAAATCTACCCCAAATTTCGCGCGTCCAGTCTGTATGTGATGCTGGTAGTGGAAACCGAAGACCTCGAGACCGACCAACAACTGCGACGGCTCAGCGAGCATGTGCAGGCGACAGTGAAGAAGAGTACCACAATGCGCCAGGAACGGCAGAGCAAAACTATACCCAAGTTGTCGACGAGAAGGAGTGCAGCCCAACTCAAGGTCAACGCTGTGCTTGTTCCCATTACGCAGCCTGCGCCGCTGAACATGTGGGGTCAAGGAGCAGAAGACACCCGTTGCAGATATGATCGTGTGTTCATGGTGCAAGAACTAGTACAGTGCAGAGTTCATAGTATCTCTGTTGCTTCAGTGGAGACTATTGGAAACTCTGCCGACGGAAGCAAACAAATCATCCACGAGCTGCTCTGTACCGGGGACCAAAGAGAGGCTGCAGCAGAAACACATCCGACGCAACTGGTACCACATGTTGGGGCATGGCGATAATGCGAAGAGTAGCCCTCACATTGATAATGTGCGTACTGTTCCATTGTAGAACTACTGGATGAAGAATGACGCGGGAGTCAGCGGGAACCGTCTTTCCCCGTCGGGACATGTTTCACAAACTACTGGTACGCAACGTTTTCATTGTGCCTCATCAACCTCATTTTTTCAATAACTTCTCATTTCTGGTTGTCGTAGCCCCAAAGCCTTCCTTTCATGACTTTGTTATCCCCAAGGACAACGGTGAAGCGCATGATTTTAGTGAAAAGGTGTCTTTTCGCTATTTGTTTGGCGTCTGCCTTACTTTGTGGCGAGAGAAGCTCACTCCAGTGGAGAAATCAAATGAGCCCCCGACAAATGAACTCGTTTCCAGTCCAGCTAATAGTGTAGATAAGAGGACTTCAACTGCCTCTCAGTATTATCCACAGCTCATCACAGTACTAACTACTGGACCGATGCACAAGAGAAGTCGAAAAATGCTGCTACAACTGGCATCAAGCGGAATGGTACGACGCGACTGCAGGTGACACGAAAAAGACGATTCTAACATTCTAGGTTGACGATGTTATGCACTCCTTGCAACAACCCAAGGACAACTTAACAGAAGCCAAGGTTTCAGAAATTGTGCCCACAATTTACGCTGTTCAGTCTGCAAACAGCAGTGAGCATCTTCTGAGTGCCAAGTATGCTGGTTTTTGCTTGGAGCCGAATTTCCGCTCGGTAGATTCGCCCTTAAGTGCCGTGTTCAAGGAGATCAGCTCGCAGGTACGCGCAAAACTTGCGAAATCTCTGCTGAAAACTGCGTTGACGTATTTTGTTCCACATTCTTAGACCTTCGTCAGTATTGTGGCGTCTGTACTTGTTGGCAAATCTATCATCTTGGTGTCTGAACGATCTGCGGCGCTCGTCACAGTCGCGGAGGCTTCCAGAGAACTACTTAAACCATTTGAGTGGACAGTACGTACCATAAACTTATACCAGGGCTGCGATTGCTCTTGTTGCTCATTGCCTTAGTTTTGTGCAGCATTTTTATCTACCATTCTGTCCGGTGGCAACGTCTTCAGATTTGCGTGATGCTGGTCTTTTTTCTGACGTAAATATATCGCCATTCCTCCTCGGTTGCGAAGGAGTGCTCGCATACCAAAAGAAGGATTCTGGATCGGACCAGCGATTCCGAATCCGTAAGTCTGATGGGCATGTTTGCATATTCTGACGGTAATTACTCAGCGATACTAACAACACTGTTGTGCTCGGGGCCACATTTCAGGGAACAGTATTTATACTGCCCACAAGGTTTCTCTTCATCTGCAAGTTTCAGCTGCAACAACAGGAAGTGAATATCCAGCTGAACTTCTCCAAACACCAGCAATTATTGTTGATATCGACTCGGACGACATATACGTTCCCGAGAAAGTCGAAATCCCTGAACTACCTCGTAGGTTATCTGCTAACGTGCGGTGCACATGTCGAGTACTCATGATTTTGTGTATTGTATTACATTCGTGGACAGAATCACTCCTTCGCTCGCTAGAAAGCAGGCTAAGTGCGGCGCTCAACAGCTCGCGTATCACTCAAGCGGATTCACACCTCTTTGGTCCAAGTAAAACTCCCAGCTTCATAAGCGACATGCTTGAGCTGCCCAAGAAGGCCAATCAACCTGTGTCGCCTGATGAGCCAACCTCGGAGGTGGCGCCAAACGAGCTATCAAGTCCATCTCTGGACGACAGGGCCCGCCTAGCACTGCTGTGGTTTCTTGAGGCTCTATTCGGCGATGTTGTGTACTACTTCTGCTCCCTCCACCAGAACTTTGCAGTGGAAACGCAATCAACGTCCGCCGATACAGATGAGTTTCTTCTGTTCGAAGTTGATTCATTCCTGGATGCCCACACCGAGCTCGGATGCCGCGATTTCTTCCGCCAGTGCTTCCACACCGAGGTAAGAAGGCTGTGTTGAAAAGTACATTCGTGTTCAACTTGACGCTGACAGAATTCTTGCTTTTGTGCCTGATGCAGCTCTTCCGTAAATTCATGCTAGCCCAGCACATGCATTTCTCGTTCTCGCGCACCAACGCAGCTCTTGAGTCTAGCGAAGCGACACTAGAACTGGAGATGCACCGAGAGAGCCTGCCCGATGCCTTCATATAACTCTAGACAGTCCTTCAAGCGGTAATGTGCGCCCAGCACTTTCTTATATCGTTACTTTCGCTGGCTTGCGTTCATTGTAACACACAAGCTCGTCCAAGCTCACGAACGTAAACTTGCGTGTGAGCACAGGCAACGCCGTTCTCAGAACGCCTATCGTCCACGAGCGATCGTGCAGAATAATCACTGATCCGCAGTCTGTACGTGCTCTCAGATGCATCGAGTTCATTGCCTCCGAGCGAATCTGGGCGTCATGTGGGTACACGCTTCCCAAACAGATCCTGTAGCCATGACGCGCTGTGATCTCCCGCATGGGCGTCGTGAACCAGCCAGACGCTGGACGCATCCACTTGCCTCTAGGCCGAGCAGCGTCTTCCTTCGTCTTGCAATGGACATCCACCACTGGATGAACAGTATCTGGCTTCTCCTCAAGCAGCAACTGGTGCGTCTCGAGCGGTTCGGACGTTGCCGTCGACGTGTCGTCCGCCGCCGGTTGGAACGCGCAAATGGCTCGGTCGCACTCCTGCAGCTTCTGCTCAAAGACGTGGAGCTCGTCCAGGATGCTGGCTCGGTCCTCTGTGAGGTGGTTGGCCAGCGTGTGGCCCTCCCGCACGATGCGGCGCAGCACTTCCTCGTTGCCTGGGATGTGGCCGGAGATGACGAAGAACGTGGCCTTGACGTTGTGGTCGCGCAAGATGTCGAGGATCGCGGGTGTGGAGGGGGACGGCACGTCATCGATGGTGAGCGAGCACACGCGCGAGTTGGTCCGCACGCTCCAGAGCACAGACGGGTGCGAGTTCCACTCGACGAAGCGCAGCAGCCAGCGAGGCAGCAGGTACACGGAGGAGAAGAAGACGCTAACGACGAAGATCAGACAGATGCCGACGATCTGGGCCGCGGAGGAGGCAGAGACGGCGCCGTCGGAGGTGTCTACGGTGCTGGCAAAGGCAAAGGAAGGCGGAGAGGCGCACAGCGCCAGCAGCGAGGCGACGCTGAGACGCGTCCCCATTTTCGGATCGAGTTTTCTTCTTTGGAATGTCAGAGAAGCGGGGATTGCAAAGTCAAAGATCTCCCCCGATAGAGTGACGGACTATTGTGTACCACTTGGGTGAACGATGTAAAGCCACGCGCTGCACGGCCTGTAACTGTAACATATAGCTGCCGCTACAATTCGACGACGTGGCCACGTTGTGAGGAGCTCATGCTGTGTATCTCGGCTATGGCAAATTGCTCGGGATCCGCGTAGGACTACGGCAGTGGAGGAGGAAGAGGGAGAGAAGAGCTAGAAATGCAGACTGCTGGAATTACTCGAGTATCACTTCGCGCGACGGGGGAAAGAGGCGAATGAAATCTACCAAAACGCATCCAACTGACTCGTCTACAGGAACTTGGCGACGCCGTCCTCGATGGACTCGAGCGACAGCTCCGAGGCGTCCGTGGCCGTGAGGTGGATGCCCACTCCCATGAGCACGCGCTTAATGGCCTCCTTGGAGGACGCGTACAGCATCTTGGACTTGATGCGAGCAGTGTCGGGCGACCTGAGAGCAGCAAAAGAGTTAGAGCGCTCCAAGCCATAGAGAGAGAGGGAGAATCTCAAGCTGCACGCACCAGGACAGGAAGACGATCTTGCTGGTGGGGCGGCCGTCCTTCGTGGTCAGGTCCAAGTCCACAAGGGCGTATCGGCAGTCGTTCGTGATCTGCGCCAGCTTGTCGGCCATGTCCTGGTACGACTCGGAGCTGGGGCCCGTCGACTCGATCACAATCTCCGAGTCGTCCACGATCTTGTAGATGAAGTAGCGGAAGTCGTGCGGCGCGCGCTTGAGCTTAAAGTCGTTGAACTGCGTGATGACTTCATCATCGACACCGACACCGGAAGACTGCGAAAAGGGAGGGAGAGGAACGTCAGCTAGCCGCTGCCACGACGTACAGACGCCCAACGCACCATGGTTACTACAGAAGACTTGGAGGAACTGGAAGCTGAGCCTTTAGCTGAGTTTTGGTGAGTGGGTTCGAGGGGGGGGGCGGCGGGAGAAAATCACTCCGCTATTAACAGTGCGGCACCATCTAACTTGATTAAAGTATCCAAATCAGATGTCAACCCGCCCACATCCCTCCTGACTGATGTGCACCACACTACCGTACCCATCTGAGTCCTTCATCTACGCGCTCCACTGCACAGCAGCCAGCGCCACCTTGGCGCTCTTGGCCAGCAGCGGGTTCTCGTCCTGCGTGAGCGTGCGCAGCCTCAGCGTCGTGGCCG
>JAHWLE010001162.1:0-13479 GCA_024679135.1 Phytophthora foliorum
GCTCTCGCCATCCTGAACGCAAGATGCGTTCAGGGTCCTTGAGATTGGGTATTTCTTGAAACTGGTGCGTACAGCCTCACAAAGCAGTATTACCATGAACACATACCTGCGTTCAGGAATCTGCATTCAGGGACGATCTGCGTCCAAGAATTAGAGTGCGTTCGAGGTCTTACGACCAAGATGCCACTCAGTTGTAGAGACATCACACACTGGTATACGTTGTCTTGGCTTGACTTGTTGTTCAGCATACAGCGTATACACCTTGGCACAGTGATGCTGGATATGGCGAGTTCTGGGTGCGCAAATGTAGTGCGCACTCAGGCTTTAAGCGAGGCGGAACACTATGTGCGATACATTCACACGAGTGTTTTCAACTCTTCATTGAGTTAACCCACTTGAGGACGGGGGCGGCCTGGACGGAGAAATTCATTCAGGGTTTCAGACCCTTAGTGTAATCTTCCAAGCTTATAGGGCCCATCTTAAATGCTGGCCGCATTTGTTCCCCAGAACACAGCCGAATTTCATGTCACACCGGTCGCAAGGTACATAGCCGGGGCTACATATTTTCAAATAGCCAATCATATCTCAAAGATCTTCCAGGTCAGTAATCACTTGATGACACCAGGAAAAATTCCTCTCAGTCTCGTGTCATAGGTCCGATTCGTCCAACGGACCGTCTTCATCCTCGCCAATTCCCACAGGAACTTCGTCGGTATACAGCCTAGCTGACCGCCCACGGTACTTCTTCAACCTGTTTACATTAATCGGAACGGCCTTCGCAGGGTGTGTGGGAATGTCACTTCGGTAAGCGTTCTCCCCGACTTTGCTGACAACACGGTAGGGACTGTGCTAAGAGAACGCGAGCTTATTAGTTTGGGCTTCACCCTTCTTCCCTCGGAACGGTTGGTAGACCCACACTTGATCTCCTTCTGTGTATTCAACTTCCACTACCACTTGCCCTTGCAAACGGCGCTCGTGACGGTTTTGCGCCTTCACTCACTGACGCTTAACTAAATGCCGTAAGTCCTTCAAGGAACGGTACAGTTCCCTTCGTTGCCGTGCCACCTCGTTACTTCGTCACCTCTCCCCAAATTCAGGAAAGCCACATCCAGAGCCAACCCAGGATCTCGTCCATAGAAGGAGAAGAATGGTGAGTCGCCATGTGCCTCATGAGGTGCGGTCTGGTAAGCAAATAGGACGCGAGGAAGGCAGATATCCCAAATCTCTGAAATTTATTTCAGAGTATATCAGTGATCAGAATCCTCTCATAAAGCAACTTCCACCTGCTAACTTTAGAGATATCGACAGTAACTTGAGCCAAGATCACTCCAATCGCTAATATAAACTGAAAACTAATCAAAATGCTGCGTGTTGCTTGTGGCGTGCTCGCTCAACATCCACGCGACAATTGAGAAAATAACTTTAAAATTATGGCAATAGCTTTTCAATTATGACAATAGGGTCCGGGTGCATCAGGAACCCCAGCACCGGTAATCGCTACGATCATATCCATTTCGCTACTTCGTAGCTGCAAGCTCGTCATCGAGAGCTCAAGTGCAACCTCGGACAGTGGTATCTGGACATGCTGAACACGACTTCGGCTCGGACTCTGTGGAGCACACCAACATCATGACGGCTGGCCCGCCATCGCCACGACGGCGACGAGCTCGTGAAAATCAAGGCCAACAAGGATCCCACTACTAGGGTCTACATTATGTTTGTCTATATGCAATGGCTTCGTTGGGATTCCCAAAATCACCTCGCTCTTCGTTCGATGTGGCATATTCACCAAATATTCCTCTGTCCATTTCACTATCCAAGTGTATCAATGCCTACTAGTACCTGCATTTTTGCTCACCTCAGAGAAGTGCCAAGGACTCAAGGCATCCCACGAGAAAGACCCCGCAGCGATCTTCTTTCTACCTAGTAGTCACGCGCGTTACAACTCTGGAGCACCGATATCTCAATGAAAAGCTAACGGTGAAGTATCTGAGCTATTTCATTCCTAACAAAGCTGCTCTCCAAGAAACACGCCGACTCAAAGTTCTCGAGCGAGAATGTAATGAACGTTATCAGCATGATTAACTCATACACAACACCATTTTCATTTCATTTGATTTTGAATTTCAGAGCTCACCCGGGCGCTCGCGCACGGCCTTGTCCGTCTGGGCCTCGCCTACATGCATCTTCAACGTCCCGATCAGCGTGCCATTGAACCGTTCAACAAGGCCCAGCGGCTGCGGATGGTAAGCAGTGCCATACAACTTCTTGATTCCGAGCGTCTAATAGAAGGACTTGGCTACCTCCGACGTGAAATTCGACCCGTTGTCACTCAATAACCGTGTAGACACTCCGTGTCGGGACACTACACCGTTCAACGCAACTTTGACGAACGTGATCGAGTCCAGGCGTGCCACCGCGAAGGATTCGACCCACCTCGTAAAGTAGTCGACAAACACGAGTATATACTTGTTACCTCTTTCCGTAGTCGGCAGGGTCCCAATAGCGTCGATGACCAATAACGATAACGGACCAACGAGGTCGACGATAGGCATTCGATGCATTAGCCCAGCATTCCAGGAACGGTAACCTTTGCCGGTCCTGCACTCGTTAGACTCCGGGACATACTCGGCGACGTCCTTCCAGGACAGTAAGCGTGTCAGCGCACCTTCTCCAAAGTCTTTGTCAGCCCCAAGTGCGACGACAGCAAGTCCGAGTGGCAGAAGTGCAGCACTGTCTCCAGGACCACAGGGACGGTCAACGACCGTGCCGGACCCACTCTGGCTGACAGATTCACATGCCTCATCAGCAGTCCTTCCGATACTTAAAACTTAGGAGCTATCCGCACCACTTGGGCGCGCAGGAACGGATCCAAAGGCAGAGAACGGTCCGAGAGGAACGCCACTAGGGCTTTGATCCACAGTACGACGTGTTGCTCGGCTAAGAACCGTTCAAGGTCAAGTCCGAAGACGTTTACGGAAGGAGGGACCGCGTCCAGCTCGAGACCTTCCGCATCTCCCCCGAGATCAATTTCCGTGTCCTCTTCGTCTGACTCTTCGCGCTTTTCCTCCGTGTCGATTTCACCGTCATATGGGCGGTCAGAGTTGCCCCACTGGGACGGCCCCCCGACTAAGCCGGAATCTCCATCACCGTGTCACTCACCGGGTTCAACAAGTCCGCCAAAGTCAAAGCGTTCACCGATTCCACTGGCAACTGATAGAGGCCGTCCACATGCTCTAACGGCGTGCCGGGCTTGTGTTGGATCTTGAATTGCTAATTCGACAACTCCATTGTCCACCGTGCCAACTTAGCGTTCGTAGTACGGTTACCAGGACTGAACACCCAGGTCAGAGCTTGATGGATCGTGTACAGGTCAAACTCACACTTGTCGAGATAACATCTGAACTTTCGCGTAGTCCAGACGACTCCCCAACATTCTATCTCGGAGATGTCATCCTGCTTGTTGATCCAATTCTTCTCCAATCCGGTCAAGGCTTGCTAGCGTAAACGACGACACGGTCTCGATCATCGGCTTCTTGCATCAGGCACGCTCCGACAGCGTATCGGGACGAATCTACGTACCGTTTAAACTTTCGCTTCGCGTTAGGATAGACCAAAATCGGCGGTTTCATCAAGGCATACTTGAGATGGCGGAACGCAACTTCACAGTCTTCATTGCACACGTAAGGAGCGTCCTTCACCTTTAACCGTTCCAGCGACGCGGAGATCGAAGCGTACCCAGGAATATACCGTCTGAAGTAGCTTGTTACCCCAAGAAAAGACCGCATGCCATGTATGTCTTGCGGCCTCGCAACGTTAATCACCGCCTTGACCTATTCGGGATTCGGCAGGATGCCGGTCGGAGTCACAATATGACCGATGAAAGCAACTTGATTCCGTCCCCAGTGACACTTCTTCATTTTCAGACGGAAGCCAGCCTGCTGGAACCGTGTAAGCACCTGTCGGACGCGGACCAGATGGGACGGAAAGTCCTTCCTGCAAAATACACAGTCGTCGAGGTACACTAAGCAAATACGCCACTTCAAGTCGACCAGCACTGTCTCCATCAACCGTTCGAAGGCTGGTACAGCGTTACAAAGACCAAAAAGCATCACCGGCCACTCGTACAGACCTTGCAGGTGAATGCCGTCTTGGCCATGCTATCTTCGTCCATGGGCACATTCCAATAACCGGACGCTATATCCATGGTAGACAACAGTTCAGCGTCTCCGAGAACATCCAGGATATCGTCAATCAGAGGCATCGGGGAACAATCTTTTACCGTGACTGAATTTAACCGTCGGTAGTCGATACACAACCGTATTCCTCCATCAGGCTTGCGAATCATCAAGACTGGACTGGCCCAAAGGCTAATTGAAGGACGGATGATCTCCAATTCCAGGTATTGCTGAATCTCAGCTTCCGTGGCTTCCCCTTCAGCAAGCGATACACGGTGTGGTTGATGTTTGATCGGCGAGGCAGTTCCCGTATCGATACGGAAATGCAGCAAGTCAGTCCGCCCCGGAGCCTTAGAGGACTCGACGAACATATCGCTGAACCGGTTTAGCTCTTGCTGAAACAGGTCCGTCTGCTCCGTGGACAACTTAGACCGTGAGAAGTCCGCTCTCATAATTTAGCGTTATCAGGAGGTATCTCAGGTCTTTCGGCTTTCACATCCCTAGCGATTTCTTCCTTCCGTTCTTCGGCAACGGACTTCGCGGCGTCAGTCATACCGTCTTCAGTAGGCACGATTGTCTTCTCCATTCCTCCATTCTAGGACGGCTTTCTGTGGTGAGGTGCCTTACAGATTCCAGAAAGTAGTAAGCTTGAACACGAAATCACTCTGCTCGAAAAAGAGTCGGGCTGGGAGGGCGTGTGTGTACCTTGCTTGTGATCCCCTTCTCGGTTCTTTCTCCAGAGCTACGATGTGGGCCCAGACGTGAGTCGGCCACGCCAGCTACCTTCGATTCCAGATGTCTCCAATTGCACCCAGGCGAAGCTTAGCCCTCGGTTGGCAGGTTCTGGAATGCACGTGTCTTCGCCCGAAATGCCCCGGGGTTTCTCGTATATACACACGTCACTCTTCCACACAAACTTATGTCCTCATCTTTCCAGACCTTGGACTAGGTCTTGGCGGCCTCTTCTTCTTCTCCTACGAATCCGGCTCGGAACTGCACAACAGCTTCTCCACTTACTCCTTCCAGTTCCGGCTAAGAACTGTGAGACTCATCTTCCCGCTTCTTCTCTTTGCGACCCGAGTCTGGGACGGACGGGACTTCTGGGATCCGGGAGTCCAATGACTCAACTTCCAGCTTCTTCTCTTTGCGACCCTGAGTCTGGGACGGCTCTGCGAGTTGTTGGTCTGGGATAGACCTGTCGTAATCCAGCGCGCTCGCGTCACGCCGGGACTTCCGCGCACCATGCCTTATCCAGGCGAGATAAAAACAGGATCGAGAACCACTATCCTGGGAACTTGCACCACGAAACCAGCAACTCCGGGAACCACTAACCCGGGACATTACTCTGCCGAAGACCTTAGGGACGATCACCTTCCTCCCGAAAATATGAAGCACCACCACCGCCAGCGAAATCAGAGGACCAGGAGGTGGGAATATGGAATAACAAAGCCCACCACGTCGAGACACGACAAACGTGGTTAAATGGAGTTGAATTTATTTGGACTTCGCCTGACACCCGTCTACCACCTGTCTCACACGTGAGGCAGTGCTTGTCGAGTCTGATCGAATCCCGCTTGCGGTCTACGGGGCAAATCGAACTCTGATTGAAGTCTTACACATGCAAAACACAAGGACCTACTAAGCAAGGGCGTGCGCTCCACTATTTATGGGTACTTCTTGAACTTGGCCAGAACTGACTGCGGGATAGCTGACTTGAGCGGCACCGAGCAGCAACTTCAACGAAGTGATGAACTATGATTGACTGGACTCCGGCTTCCATCTTTGTGTCCGGCCGCGTCACCACGAGTCCGGGCTCTCAATTGGCCACACAGCATTAGGCATCCGAATCTTGCCAGGCATGTCTCACCTGTTTTGTACCCACTGACCGGCCCTTCAGCGCGACTCTTCCCGGATGGGGTCCGGGACAATCTCGTGGGATCTGGGATCCACTCCGTATTAGTGCTGTCGACGTCCTGACCTTGGACGTCGATTCGGACGTCCACGGCTGGACGTCCGGATTTTGCAAACGGACGTCCCCTTACACCCAGCCGACACCCGGCGTTTCTAGTCATTTAATTGGTCAACACTATCGGCGATGACCAATCAAAGACAAGCACCTGCGTGCCAGGTTTGGCTCGTTGGATGCCAGAATCACCATGAACTAGTTCCCATATTGAAGCCTTCCTGGAAGTATTCGAAGGCGTCGATAGACCTGGGCAGAAAGATTCGCAAGTTTCGTATCCACATTATTCATTCTGCACCTACTGAGATCTTTGGTTCGAGATCACGGGCCTCGATCGGCCTCTGGTTCATTCTCCAACCCGACAGCGACTCAGCACTCCAATTAACCAGGTTGGATAAACGGCCGCCATGGACAGCCAGATCGTAGCAGAAGCGAGCGATTTGACAACCCCTTCACCAAGAGGCAGAGCCCATCCGAAATCCCAACCGCCACGCAAGAAAACTAAACACTCGAGGAACGCTTCATCAGCAAAGCGGACACGTACGACGCCATCCAAAACGTCTGGAATAACGTCGCGATGAAGGACAAATTCGACCAAAACATCTCGAACAACGCGATCAGGGACACCTCCATCTGAAGTACCTTCGAGAGCGATGCTGACTTGTGCGAAATCGCCCCCATCAAGGCCAATGTCGTTGCGGGCATCACCGCGAGGAGCCCTTGCGTCTGAATCACTCACTCAGGCAATCAGAAAATATCCAGCCCTCACAAATGTGAAGCAATGTCCAGCTGGAAGATCATAACCAGTGCCAAACCAAAGGGAGAAGGCGTACTACCAATTTATTGTCGGTGTGGCGGACGAACAACATGCAAGCTCGAAGAGAGAAGAACTCAGTCGTGACCAGGCCCGGTGCTTCTTTTGTCTCAGCTGCAATGAGGAAGTGCCAATCATCAAAGGTAAAAGCAAGGTTGGCCCCCACGTGCGGAAACTTCACAGCGATTCCCTGAGAGTGTTTGAGGAAAATATTCGGCGCGAAGAAGTGCTCAAAACCTCGAAACAACAGGTCGAGTCGGCCAGGAAATCCGACCAGAGTCGTTTTGAGTTTATATTGGCGAAATGGGTCCTGCGAGCATTGTCCGTGATGGTGGGTTCGCCGAGGCTGTTAAATTTGCCAACAATGTGCAGGGGATTCTTTCTGTTCCATCCCGCCAAACAGTTACGGATCGGATTCATACCCAGGCCTCTGACTCACGGTTGACACTCAGACATATCTTGTCAAGTGACGAGGAGTGCGATTTTTTCTCGGTTTCTTCGGACATATGGACATCGATTAAATGTGAAAGCTACATCAGCTTTAGCATTCATTACGTGGATGCGTCGTTCAACATGAAATCATTGACCTTCGAAGTACGTCTTATTCCGGGAAAGCACGACGGGGATTCCATTGCAAGTGCGCTCTCGCGTTGTTTCGCGTGGTGACGTCTTGATCCCAAGAAGTGCGTGCGCTTTCTAAGAGATGGAGTATCAAATATTACGAGTGCTTGCTCCAAACTGGGTCTTGCGCACAGGTCATGTGCTGCTCATTCGCTGCATTTGGTCGTAGCCGCTGCGCTTTTGATGAAAAGTGAAGAGATGATAATGAAGGTGACAGTAGATGCAGATGGTACTGTTACTAGTGATGATGAAAACCAAGCTAGCGTTCGCAGTGACGAAGCCATTGGAAGTGGTCTTGGCTCCTGTTCTCATGCTGTTTCTAATAATCAAATTGAATTTTCCTGGATAGATGATCGGTTGGAGACTATGGAAAATGACATGGAAACCGATGATGAACTAGACAATTATGTTAGTGCTGCTGACATTGATACCCTTTTCGCACAAGTTGCAAAGTTTGTCGCGGTTGCTGAAAGCGTTGTGGGCAAAAAAGTCAGTTCGGACGATATGGAGTCGGCCCGCAAAGCTGTTAGCAGTTTCCGCAAACTAGCGGAGTATTTTCACCGCTCTCAGAAAGGACGAAACCGACTGGATGAACTCCAATCAAACCGGATGAAACCCCTCAAAGTGAAGATAGATTGCCCAACCAGATGGAATAGCACTTTGGATATGCTTCAGCGGTTTATCGAGCTCAATTCGGCTGTAAAAGTTTTTTTTTTTTTTTACATATCTGATGTCAGCAAAAGGATTGAAGGAGTTTGATGATGCCGCCTCGAAAAAACTAAGCCTTCCCAGTGCAGAACAGTGGTTTACAATAAAGTGTCTCATCGAGCTATTGGCGCCATTTAGCGTCACGACAAGGAAGCTCGATGGTGAGACTTATCCAACTTTGATATCGTTTCACCTCGTAATTGAATCGCTCAAAATAATGCTGGATAACGAGGGTATGTTCGACGTACTATATGCCGGTGTGAAAGAGGAATCATTTGCTCCACGAATACTCAGAACGATGCATACCATTCGTCGGAGCTTTTTAGCACTACTGAAGAAGCGTTTTGACTAGGACAAAGACAATGACCTTCTCTGGATTTCGCTTCTCGATCCCTATATGACGAACTCACAGCTTTTCACTGATGATGAATTTGGAAAGGCGAAAGAGGCCTTTATTCGCCAAATGTACCCGATTATGAAAAACAAGGTTATTCCAGTTGACTGTGATCCTCCCTGTCCCCCGTGCCCGGAGGAGATGCTGAACGATCCCATAGACAGAGCCAACCAGTACTTCCAGTAGCTAATGTATGCACGAAGGATGGAAAGACACGTCGCGGCCACAGATGAGAAGGTACGTGCAGATTGTAGCCTGGAGTTCTCCAACTATATAAGAACGTCATGTGAGGCGGTTGTTGTCATCGACCAAAAGAAATCTCCGTCGGCTCTGTCATGGTGGAAACTGAACCATTCAAAGTTTCCAACTATTGCTCCTATTGCTCGTAAGTGGCTGGGATGTATCGCCACGTCAGTACCTTCGGAGCGCACATTTTCCACGGCTGGTAATACAGTTACTAAACGACGTGGTGCCCTCAAGGCTGACACGGTCAGGGATATCCTCTTTATGGCTGAAAATGCGCCAGCATAAGCTTATTCAGATAACTTGGTTTGGCGATTAAATAGGTGACTGTTTCGTATGGGTAGCATCACTCATTTTACAAGCCATCACTGTTGTCATAGTTCAGGACCACGATAATATTGACTTGATGTTGTGGAGTTTCAGTTACTGTTGGCTTTGTACTACGACGAACCCTACCTTCACGTATTCTGAGCACACTTGATCAGCTTAGAACTTCCAATCTTCCCTACTCCATGCGAGAATATGTGCTGCATTTTATTTTTTCGGAGTGAAGGAACTCTACTAGCGCACCTACTCGCAATGCACCCGTCATAACAATGCAATGCTCTGAAGCGAGTTAAGTTATGGATGAAATATGCTACCCTTTGACGAGCTTGCGTCTGAACTACAACCGATACATTTCATGGGCATATCGACGCCCAACAAGCCGACGACAACAGCACCCGCCACTCTTTCACATAACGCTTCCAGTGTCATCATCGATGTCGATGCCAACCATTGAGGAACCTCCCATTTCACAGTTAAATATGAGTACCGGTATGAGCAGTAAGTATGTCATAACTCTCGATTGCTTTATTTACACTCTTCAAATGTGTTCCATGCCTGCATTGATGCTGCACATCCTGTTCATCGCAACCTGCTAAATTTTCTTCGCCGTCGCTTGCCTTCGCGTTATCTGCCGAGGCCTCACAATATTTACTGCAACACTCTCACCGCTTCTATTCTCTTCAGATCCTGGAAATCTCGTCACCGTCCGAGCAACAAACACTCGGAGCAGCTTACTCTACTACAATGGTGAAGTTCCCCATAATACACAAGATCAGGGTTCGAAGTATTGAAGGGGATAGAATCACCAGGTTAGTGTCGCTCCTATCTGCAACATTAACACGGTCGTAGCCCGCCGTCGTCATGTTCACACCATCGTACATCTGCTGAGTTCGGCCTTCAGTCAGAGTGTGCGGGCTTCCGTAACGAACGAAACTTAGCGCGATCAACGCACGCAGATGGTATTCGCTGAACTTCGGTACATTCTCACATGGCCCAACACGTACTGACCGAATATCTTGCAGTCGGATACCCACTCGGCTCGAGTCACGTCCAGTATCGCGTTCAGAACCTCAAACAGCAAACCAGTGCTGTTCTCAATGGGTCTGCTGTATTTTGTTCGCGGTTGTTGTTGTCGTCCTGCCAGATCTTCACGGGCAGGTATCCGTTGACGCGGTGGAGCTTCGTCAAATCCGACAGTTTGCGCGTTTGGGTGCTCCACCGATGTGAAGCACACTACATCGATCGTACCAGTGCAGGCAGGCCAACGGCCTTCTCGATATCTTGAGTAAACATGCCAGCTATAAAGTTTTCGGCGTAGGGAGCAAGTTGTCCTTCTTGACATACTCTGCAACGGCTTCTTCATGTGCCTGCAACCCCTCAGCGTCGGTCTCGATGTGTACGTAGGTGTCGATTTTTTTCCTTAATCACGCGGCGTGTTGACCAGCCCCTTCACCTCACGTAGCTCCTTACAACATTCGTTTTGAAAGCTCGACGCCGACCCAGATATTACTTGAATTGAAGTCGTTGTCACTGGCGCGAACATGATATTGCTCCGAGTATGATGTGGCAAAACATGCTCTCCTTGGGGAAATCGTGTTCGTACGCAAGTGCCGCAAAGTGTGGAGCCGATATCCAGATTTATAAGGCGTCTATCCATAAGCGACCATTCCTTAATTCAAAAGAGTGACGAAAAGGCGGGTGTCCAGGGGGTGTATCTCGATGTCGTTCACGCCCGTGGACGTCCGAGGTGTAAAAGGTCGGATACACTCGACGTCGACAGCACTACTCCGTATCAATCCATAGCAAACAGTCTCCTCCTTCATCCACGAGAAACTTTGACGTCCTTGCCTCGGACCAGGTCCGGGCCGAAATACTGGGATCTGGGACCACGTCTTGGGCAACGCATACTGCTGTACGGCAAATGTCGCCGCGAGCCAAGTCTGGTTGCGACCGGGCACAAAGGTCAGACTGGGGTCGGACACAGTCAGCCAATCACCGTAGGACTCCTGCCTGAGAGGTGGCTTTGGGCAGCCGAATGATGGATTCAGCAAAACCTTTCTGCGGACTTCATCACATTTCTACGTCAAAAGCCGAATCCGGGATCACAGTCGTAAACGCAATCGCAGTCTCCTTCTGGATCCATACTTCATCGGTAGACGCATTGTAGACTTCCACCACGACTTTGCTTCAGCTACCGTGCCTAGCGATCATGCTACACACAGCGTCGGCCGTAAACCAAAGGAACCTTCGACCAGGACGGTTGACCGATCCTCAACCTCGCCAACAACATCGGTCGTCACCAAAGCTGGACCGTATGGAGGTAAACGTACTGAGTTGGCCATAAGGGCCATGAAGGACTCATGCACCACGGCTACGCCGAAGTTCAACACTTCGCCAGTCTGTTTGAGCGTCATCGTACAGTTAGCCACATCAATCACAGCACCAAATGCGCCAAGGGCAACTACCCCGAGGATAGCATCCACGTGCAGATCGTTAGCAACCAGCACGCGTAATTTTAATCTCCAAAGAACCAAGACGGAAAGGGAGACTGGTCCAGCCACGGATACAGATCGGGTGACCGGATGAACTGTTCACTCGACCTTCGTATGGTTCTAGAGAGTCAGCAGACCGTGTCAACCTCTTCAAAACTAGTTTGTCGACCAGGTTCAATGTGGCACCAGTATCGGCAAGCATCTGCGAAGGCAGGCAATCAATGTAACCTCCCGATAAAGCTTCATAGTTCCCAACAGAGCACACCACTCGGCGACCACTTGCAACAAACCGGGGCGGTCTCACATCGTCATCGTCATAGCGGATGCTGAAGCCATTGGGTAATCGCTCCGTGTTCGCCTCGGTTAGGCCGGTCTTGTCCCTCCGCTTCGTGACCGGACGCCCATGCCCAACCAGCAGCACGTAATGATAGGCACCTTTGTCACGGTCGGGTCGTAGTAGTAGCAGACCCAAGCTTTCAGCTTCCCCTCTGTACAACGCAGTACAATCAAAGCATTGCGGCTTCCGCGTAAGACGCCTCCATCGCCGGAGCTTGGTACTCGCAGTCTTAGACCGTCCAGGCCGGTCGCAGAGAAACAAATTACATTACACTTTAGGATTCCAACAAATTGCGGAGCTACCTAGTGTTGCTAACAATAGAGATCCTATACTAAAATACAGGATCCAGGTTTGGCGATGAACCACCACCCATAGAATCAATCTTGAGACTTGATGCGGCTTGGACCAGAATAGCGAGGCGGGGGGTCGGGACCATACAAACTCCAAGTATAGTGAAATCGAGGAAAGGCATGTTGGCACCATCCAATTTCATGACCATGCAAACTCCAAGTATAGTGAAACCAAGGTGCAACCCCGAAAGGCACTTTGGCACCATTCTATATCATAACCAATCTTGGCGAAGTGGACTAGTTACCCATTAGCTCGGAAAAGTTATGCAGCCTCCTGCTCGGGTAGTACCCGGGTGGGTGACGTACCCAAAAATTGGGTATGTTGTCAAACTACCCAGTTTGGCGACCTCGTACGATCCGGGAACGGTCGTGCTTGGTGGAAGGGGTCCAAAAGGGGGGTCTTGTAGCCGAACTACCCAGTTCGGTAACCTTGTACGATCCGGGAACGGTCGTGCTTGGAGGAAACGTCCCAAATCTGAGTGCTTGCGGTAAGACCCTTGGGGGGTGGTGGGGGGGGGGGGGGGTATGTTACACACTGGCGTATACCGTGGGCCCGCAAAGTCAGACGTAAGCTTGGCTCCACACCACCGAGTCCTGCTCGGCAAATCGCTTAACGGTAACAGCGGGGAATGGAAACCTGGGTAGCAATGGCGGACCAGGCGGAAAGTCCCAGTTCGTTGTGCAAAATGTAACACTGACGGAGTTATCTCCTGACCCCCAACGGTCGCGGTTGGCAAATCAGGTTCGGCGAAATAGGCAAAAACCCAAAAATCCAAAAATTCGAGAAGTGGCTTAAAAGCCAAAACAGCAAAAGGTTCAAAAGAGCCTAACAGCTTATGGGAAAACCAGAGCCAAAAGTTTCTGGCCGGCGGAAACAGGAGAACCCATTTTTGGCCGTTGAAAACAAAGGTATCCAATTCTGGCTGGCCAGAGAGGATGACCCATTCTTGGCTGGCGGGGCCGGGCGACCCAAATTCGAGACGCGTCCGAAAAGAATGGTGTGCGGCCGGCCGGCGAGTCGCAGAGTAAGAAACCTGACGCCGACGGAGACG
>JAHWLE010001163.1:0-13478 GCA_024679135.1 Phytophthora foliorum
ACTGGTCAATCGTACCTAAGAGGAAGACCCAATCAGCGTGTGCAGTACCACCACGGTACTGTACATGGTTAAGTACGATCGAATGAGATGAAGGTGCACCTCTGGTCATCAAGATACGCCTCTCTCATTGGTCGCCGAAGCGTTTCCGCACAGAGCAGGGTAGGTGCAGCATAAAAACCGACTTTCGGACAGCGGCGGGGGCACACAACGTCGGCCGTGCACGTCACTCGCTCGCAGGACGCTCTCGTTGCACGTGGCCCAATCCGAGCGCGGCTCCGCTTCTCTTCGCCGGAGCAGATCTGCGCGGCTGTCCTGCGGCAAATGATACGGATGGCGCTCCCGGTATGAGTGGCCCTCGTGTGCGGCGAAGCTGCGCGCATGGTGCCTAGGTTCAATTCAAGCCTGGGTTGCCTGCCGGTGGATATCTTTGGCCACAACGGCCAGCTCGAGCTGGCAGCGCCAATATGGGCGGTAAACATGCCATCTCGAGGTATTGCTCGCGATACGACACTATACGACACTGCAGGTCCCCGTGCTGCGGCTATCGGGGTCCTACATGCAGGCCAGGATGCCAGTGCGTTTTTACCGGGAGCCGCGCTCAGGTTTACCGCAACAAGGCGGAATTTTCTTGAGGCAGCTTTTTGCTCAAACAACCGAACGGCGGCGGATAGGGCAAATAATCCTGGCCCAGGATAGCGCCAGGATAGGCAAGCGATTGTTTTGCCACCGAGCTCATTCTGGAATTCGCCTCATTCGCGGCACATCAAGCAGCAGCAGCTCGTAGTCACACCCCTCGACTCTTATTTTGGTACCATGTGGGTCTTTGGCTACGGATCGATCGTCTGGAAGACCGAGTTCCCGGCCGAGGACACGGTATTCGGCTACGTCGAGGGCTGGCACCGCCGCTTCTGGCAGGGCAGTCCGGACCACCGCGGCTCGCCCGAGGCCAAGGGCCGCGTCGTGACGCTCATTAGCCGCGAGGAGATGAAGAAGTTCGACGACGAGTACGCGCACCTTGCGGGCGACCACATCACCTGGGGCCGCCTCTACAAGGTGCCCGACGAGGAGGTCGCCGACACGCTCACGAAGCTCGACAACCGCGAGCAGGCCGGCTACGACCGCCAAATGGTCGACGTCCACTGCGAGGACGGTGTGGTGCGCAAGGCGCTCGTGTACATCGCCACGCCGTCCAACTCGGACTTCCTGGGCCCGTCGTCCGTGGACGAGATGGCCAAGGAGATCGCCACCCGCAGCGGCTTTAGCGGCCCCAACTTCGAGTACCTCTTCAAACTCTGCGACTGCATGCGCGCACTACAGGTCCGCGACCCGCACCTCATCGCGCTCGAGAAGGCCACGCGCAACTACACGTCGGCCATGCGTTGGAGCACCAACGACACTGGTTGTGGCGTACAGTAAACTAGAAGGCGCGCGACGACTACTGCGCTCCACCCAACAAATCGCAGCACACCTGGCTGCGCTGTAAATTATTCCAATAGAGGCAATAAGCCGATTTCTGGCACGCGTTCATTTTCAGCTTTCTTGTAACGGCTCGCAACCGCCAAAACGGGCAGTTGCGGGAATCGTCACGGTGTCACGTGTGATTCAGCCCGCCCGCGGGATGCAGAGCGTGCGATTGACGCTCGTAGAGGAGCAGTTCTTCCTGCGAGCGCAGGGTCGCGTGCGGGTGCACTTTCGGGACTTTGAAGAGCTCGAGGGCTTTGCAGTGCTTCGAGCGAACTTGGAGCGCTTGCTGGGCAAAGTGGAGCTCGAGCTGCGCAGCGTTTTCCTGCACCACCACGATGCTGCGTGCAAGACTGAGCAGTTGCAAGCCGAACTGGACGCGTGCAAGCAAGAACTGCAACATCATCAGGCAGTGTGCGACCAGGTGATTGCGGCCGCGCGAAAGCTTGCAAAGAGTGCCCCAGTGACCCTGAAAAAGCGCACGAACGAACTGCAGTCGTTCCACGCTGCCGAGGTCAAGCTGAAGGAGAAGCAGTGGGCCGTACTAGCAGACAAACGATTGCAGGACCACGTGCAGGTACTGTCGGCCCAGTACGCACGACAGCTCGAGCTAATCGAGCTTGAGCACGCCCAGCGCCTTGAAACAATGAAAGAAAATGTAGAGGCCAAGAAACAAGCTGAGATCGAGTATGTCCGTGTACAGATGAAGCTCCAGCTGACAAGGCAATTAGATCCGGAAACGCGTGGACTGCTAGGCAATGGTAAACATCGCCGCCGTAGGAATATAATCCGATAGGAACAGAGGTGTTTCATCAAAACGTGATACCGCATCGCTTGTTGCCCGCTTGCCACTAACGGCCTAGGCTAGCGAACGCATCGATGTTAATCGACTTGCCCTGCTGCTTCTGCTGGCCGTTTTGAAGGCTAGCCGGGTTCATGAGTTGTGAAATGTTGTAGTTGACGTTGCCCATGCCGCTGGGAGCAACAGGCAGCTGTCCCGTAATGGAACCTCGAACTCCTTGCTGCTGTGGTTGTTGCATCGGCACTCCACCTTGAGGCACACTCATAGTCATACCCATAGGTTGTTGCGTGTACACTTGAGAAACGTTACCCATAGGCATTTGGCGCTGCTGCTGCTGCTGGAAGTTGCCAGTATTATGAGTCGCGAATGGATCCAAATTGATGTTTCCAGTGGGCTTCGTCAGCATGGGTGCAGCGACAGAAGCAAACGGGTCCACATAGTTGATTTGCTGCGGAATAGCAGCAACTGGAGCTGCTTGTTGTTGCTGTTGCTGTGGAGCGAGTGCGTTCGTGGCAACAGAGTCTCCAGCCGCTGAGATTTTTGTCTAGGATACACAACATTTTGATGTGAGATATATCATCGCTATGCAATCGAATACTCCATGTGACACCGCACTTACACTGGCCAGAGGATCGAAAATCAACGATTGCGCCGATACGCTCACACTGGGGCCAAAGTCGTCGATCAAATTAATCTCGGGCTGTTTCTTCGGCTTTGGCGCAGCTGGGGCCGGAGGTGGTTGGCGGTGGGCGTTCGTCGCCGCTGGGTTAGGAGTAAACGGTGCACTCTGCTCCTGCAACGACGAGCGCTGTCCACCGTACTGCTGCGCGCCACTAAAACCTTGCTGTCCATTTTGCTGTCCCGAAAAGCTGCGAGTGCGTCCATCCTGTTGCCCTGAAGACGTCCGCGGGCGAGCACTCTGTTGACCAAAGCTCTGCGTACGATCTGACGGAGGGGAACTACCCGTGAATGATCCTCGAGAGCTGCCGGTATAAGGGTCGCGATTGCTACCCGTGAAAGAGCCGCGAGACGGCTGACCCTCGTTTTGCGAAGGGGGTGTCGCTCCGCCAGGCCCCCATCGGTGCGTTCCGTACGCATCTAATTCCCGCATAACATTGGTCACGTCACCAACGCTTATCAAAACAAACGATGACATTGTGAATGAAAAAGCCCGTAACGTACTTCCAGAAGGAGCGTTCGGCTGGGCATAGGTAGCTGTAGTGATTGAGTGCTTCTTGCGGCGGTAGACATCCCAGCGGCGGAACGGGATCCGATCAATCACAAAGTCTAACATGGTGCAAAAGACACACGGACACATCCTGATTAGCCCCATGCTTGTGGTCTCGTCCTCCATTGCACGTAGCGAAAGCCCAACCGTACCATATTTCGGGACGTCAGCAGACTCCATGTCGTTGATGCGAACTTCCAGTACCACATTGAGTCCGTCCAAAACCATCGAGAAGCTCCAGTCGCCCAACGTTGCCTACAACGAACGACAACACCACAACAAATCATGTAAACACCCAAATCTCCCAACCACTTCAACATGACCAATAATTATCCTCTCACCGTCGACGAGAAATGCATCTGCCGGCCGTCGTACTGCACAACCTGCACCACCAAAAGCTCCGTTAGCCATCCACATCAACTAGAGCCAGACCCGTAAGACAGGAGCCGCACCTTCTTGTAGCTCATGACCGAGTGGACCAGCACCACCTCGTGTGTGCGGTCCGAGTCGCCCAGCGTGAAGCGCCACGTCACGCGCTTCTTGGAGGCCGCCACCATCTCGCCGATGTGCTGCTCCTCGCGCAGCACGCGCTTGGGCGGCCCACGCTCCAGCGGGTCCGGCTGTGGGTTGTAGATGCGCGCGGCGTTGCCCGAGTACATGTCCTGCTGCTTGAGAGATGAAGAGAGACTGGAAGTGGAGACCTTCTCTTCCCTATGCGGCAGATCTCAGTGAGTGGCCTGGGTTCTGGTCGGGTGGGTTCCTGGGAATATCATCCAGCCTAAAAAAGAGTCGAATTAGGGGTCAACCCTTAATTCGTCGAGGTAGCGAAAATGCAAGGGGATGTGTGACGTGTGAGCGCTGTAGTATTTCGTCAACTTACAGCCAACTCCCTCCTTTACTGTGCCTTTGCTCTCTACGACGCTGCATCTAGCAAAAAGTCATGCCGAGACCAAGTTGGGCGCGTTTGATGTTATCCTGAAAGGGCAGCAGCGCATGTTAATCAACAGGAGAGTGTCAGCAAGAGAAAAGCAAATCCTTACATGATCGTGCGCCTTGAGAATCCACGAGTAATTGGCCTCGAGGCGGCCGATGCGGGTTCCCCATACAAGCCCCATGCCGACGGACACACGCGTGTCATCCGTAAGGTTCTTCATCCACTTCTTCTCATCAAGCAGGCGGTCCCACGTCGTCAGGTTACCAGCGTTGGCAAAGAACTGACCGCGGAGGCCCAGCGCCTGCAAAATCAAAGCACATGAAGTTAGACACAACGTTATTGGTGTGCATTCATGCAAGACAGACTTACAGCAAAGAGCGGCAAAGGAACAGGGAAGCCGAGGCTTGCCGTTCCGTTGTAGCTCACGTCGCCACCGAGCGCGTCACCCTGCGCAACCCCGCCATCAAGAGGAGAAGCGCGAGGACCAATGCCCTTGTGGTTGAATCCACGCACGCTCATGGGACCGCCCAAGAAGAAACGGTCACTAATGCGCGCTGGCCGGTTCCCCTCACTGCCGTACGACTTTACCGTTCCCAAGTGGTACGAGAGGCTGAAGTTAAGAATCGGGAATCCATAGAGAATAGGGCCCAGTGCAACGTGCTTCTGACCCTCCACCTCAGCCTTGACGAACTTCACATCGCCCACAAGGCCAGCAATCTCCGTACTAACAAGCACCAAGCAGATAATTTGTTAGATCAGCCGAACTTGCTGCAAGTGCGATGACTCTGTTACCAAGTCACTTACGTGTACTTGAAGAGACCTCCAGCTGTCGGATACACAACATTGTTCCGGTTGTCGTCCGTGAACACGTATTTCACACTGGTCTTCGTGGACGGCATTGCTTCAGCCAGAATACTCGGCGACGCACGATACGCAGTCGGGATCTTCGAGTCCCGGCGCGGAAGCAGGTCACGCCAACCCACGTTCAATGACAGGTCGTGCACACCTTCATAGTCGCTGATAGAAATGCTACCTGCACGAATCTTCTCGTTGTACGAACTCAGCCACTCTTGGTTCTAAAGGAGAACAGAAGAACAATAACACATCCGTCAATCGGACAATACAACTCCAACAGCATAGCAATTACTGACGTGGAGCTCATTGGTGCCAACGGCGCTCAAGTACAGCGGCAGACCCAAAAAGCGCGGCTTCTTGAACGTCGCGCGCTGGGTGTTACTGCCCGATCGCGCATAGGTGGCACTGAGCGTGACCTTCTCTGCTTCACCGAGGGCATTCGACAACGTGAGCGAAGATTCCTGCAATCAATAAGCATCATCGTGTCAGCTATCCGCCTAACATCCCTCTGAGCGCCGATTCTTCAATTAAAGGCACCGTACTCCTGCTTCGTCGTTGCCATCGGTGGTCGCGCCCACGTGCAGAGATCGCCAACCCTTCTCCTTCACCGTGATCGTCACGTCCGTCTCATCGCCCTGGCCAGAGCTCGCTGGTGATTGCAGCAACCGCATCAAACCACCACGTCAAAATCTAACTCATCACTCTGCTTCCAGCCTGCAAACACGTCCGCACCCTTGTCCAGCTCAATGTTGATGGACTCAAAAATGTCGAGCGCCCTGAACTCGTCCGTGGCCTCCTCCAGCTTTTTCAACAACTGGCCGATACGCTCGGCGCTGTACGCCTCCTAGAGATTGAGCACGCCATGTCTGTCAGATCCTCTGGACAGTAGGCGACCCGCACTACCAACTGTCGCTTGACCTATTTACCTGCAGTTCGTTCTCGAACACCTCCGGCCTGTACGCACACGTAATAAAACCCAATGGTCAGCTTTGATTGGATTTGGAGACCACCAACTATCGAGAGTCGCGCGTACTTGGTGCGCTCGTTGCCCTTGAGGAAGACCTTTCCGATGCGCATGTGCGGGCCCCACGGGTGCGGCGGCTCCTCGGCCGCGGGCTTGGGCATCTCGCTGGTCTTGGTGCTCGCCATCGCACTCCTTTCGGCCACTCTCTAGCTGCGATTTTCCGCCGCAAAACTGTAGGCCTTTGTAAAACCTATCATATAGACTAAGCCTTTCGTACATACCGGTAGTCTGCAAAAACCGAAATGACGAGCGTGTGGCGGCGACTGCAGCTCCGGATCGCGGGCACCACGCCGGCGCGGCGCTTCCAGGTGCGTTGCATCTCGTTGCAACGTATTGAAAACATTGCAGATACGAACTATTGGATTTAATTAACGTCGTTGCGGCTGCAAATGAGCAGGAGGAGGCAGACGTGGGCGTGGCCGCGGTGCTGAGCTGCTTCCGGAGCTTGAAGCTGGACCCGCAGAACGCGGACAAGTGAGTTGCGTCTTCACTCTACTGCAACAATTGCGCACATATCACTGGGAGTATCTTAATCTCGTGTGCTCTGTGCAGAGAGCATGGGGAGCTGTTCGACCAGGCCGTGGAGATCGTCGGCATGAAGAAGTTCGAGCAGCAGAAGCAGTATGTGCAAGACGAAGTGAGCAAGCAGGTGCGTGGGTATAGCTAATGTCACTGGGCTGCAGCAATATTTGTGCTGAATTGCTGGCTGTTCTTGTTGTGAACAGGTCCAGAGCTGCTTCGAGGCTGTGCTGCGGATGCCCATGGAGTCGGAAAAGAACGCGCCCAAGTTGTCGCTGTCAGGTTTCGAGCGCAATACTGAAGTGGGCGAGAAGGTGCGAAAGATTTCGGTAGTCCTGTGTTGGAATGGTGCATCAACTCACGCGCGTGCTGTCGACCTAGCTAGGAATCAGTGACAACTTCCAGAAGCTTTTCGGATTCACTTTGAACGTGGAAGAATCGAGCGTACCTGATGCGGGTGAAGGCGTTAAACTTCGCGGTGGTGCTTCCATCGGGTCCCTGGTGGTACGAAACTGCTGCTGGTTAGCGACACTTTCAATGTTGCGCTCTGTTCTCTTATGTTCTGCACGTCTTGGGTGTAACAGGCACTGTACCCGGGCATTGTTTACTTGCCTGAGCACTACAAAAAGGTGAAAGCTGCTGGGTTATTAGATGGAGTATGGGTGCTTCGATTGTAACTTCTGTGCTTTTGTTGATGATGGACAGAAACAATACCTGAGCGAGTTGTCAAACAACCCATTCGCTCGAGCCCGCTTCGATAGTGTGATTATTGATGCCAAGAACGAATGTGCGTGCCATTTGTGACAGTGAGCTTCTATTGCAACAGTGAATCCATATCTAGACCTCAGCTGACAGCTTTTGTCCACCCAACTAGCCTCCAAGCCGCGTAATCCTCTAGCTGTCGCGCACAAGATTAACCACCCCCCTGGCGGAACTCCCCCTAATGTGCTTGCCTTTGGTTTTGAGTTCCCACTCGAAGGTTTGATTGTATTTGTTTGCCATTTTTGTGACTTGTCGATCTTACTCTGTCTTTACCAGAACCATTCACGGCAAAGGAATTCGACGAGCTTATTCCGAACAGTTTTGTGAAAGAGCCTTCACGTCTCTCCATGTTTGGCAAGCGTGCAATTGTGCATGTAAGTTCCTTTCAGAAAAAGCTCGCTCCTGCCTATTCTCAATGCGAACGACATTATTTCTTGTGTTGAAACCAGGGCCTAGCATTCATCGCAACGACGGACATTGCAGACGAAGAGGAGCTCTTTCTCAATTATCGGTACGCCCTTCCTCCAATCTCAACAACCGCTGCTGCAGTAATGCTCACACTGATAATTGCTAAACCAGATACAACCCCGATCGCTCACTTCCCAAGTGGTACACGCCTGTCGACGTCGATAGCGACCGTGCAATGTGGAAATAAAGCTTGGTTTCGCTAGAAATCTTCCTGCCACCAGGATACCACAATGAGAAGAAATGAAATGCATTGATGTGCTTAAATCGTAAATTTGAGCTAGGTGCAGTCACAATTCGCATCCTCACTCACTGAGACTAGCCCGAGGTAGTGAGTAGCGTATATGACTTCGTGCTTAACGATGGGATCTCCTCGTCCTCATAGTCTTCGCTTATTTAGGAAACTCCGCGTTGTTGGACAGGATGATGCCGACAATGACACCGAAGATGCCCAGCGCACTAGCGAAAATCTCGACAATCAAAATCGTCACATACAGTGCAGCATTCTGTGCGTCAGCGAGCACGCAACTGCTGCCAGCGATCCCGACGGAAACTCTGCCCCAAGCAACAAACGAAACAAGCACAGGTTAGATTCATCGACCCGCCCACAAGTCATACTCAGAGAATTGTACCCGCTAGCAAGGTTCGTCAAGCCCACAGCAAGACCCGAGCCGAACACGGCGTATCCTGCGAAGTACAGCGCCTGTTCATTGATCGGTTCGTCTCCTTCGTTACGCAGTCCCGGTTGGTTCATCTACCCATTTATATAAGCACGCACTCGGTCAGCGCTCTTCACTTAAGAACCACGCAACTCTCAGTGCAGCAATGAGAATGCACCTTGCTCTGCAGAATGATAGCGATAATGACGCCGTAGATGGCAGTGGCTTCACAGAAAATGATGCTCACGAGGTTCTTGGATCGCACGCGCGGGGCCTTCACGGCTGCGCCCAGCAGACTCGAGCCCGTGATGAAGATACCCCTGTGCAGCCAATAAAACAGTAAGCGTTTCCTCTTCCATCCCCAGGAATCAGACGCAGGACGCACCAGGCGGCGCCAACGATGGAGAAGGCCAAACCAAAGGCCACGCCCATGCTACCCCACGCGTATGGCGATATGTTGCTCAGCACGTCGCCCCAACCTGCCGCAATCGACAGCAAAAGGACATGCAATTATCAGCCCAAGTGTTCGTTTTGCATCGCAATTTCTTCGCAACCACAGCGACGCACGAGACCGCGCGTGCACGAGCACGACCAGACGTCTCTCTTCTCCTACGCACCTTGGTTAAACAGCTCGTCCGTGGCCGCGCTCATGGTGATATCCTGCTTAGAACGAGGCGCTCTTGCTTCGCCCCCTTGCCTTCTGAAATCTGCGTGGGAAGGCGTTTCGGATGAAAAGATCAGTTCGTACTTAGTGGAGAGCTCAGTCATTAAATAGCGATAATGGCGGCCAAGGCGGACAAGCGAGCGCTGTATGTGGGGGGCTTGGACAAGCAGGTGACGGAGCAGGGGCTGTACACGGCCTTCGTGCCCTTCGGCCCCATCAAGTCTGTGCAGATCCCCATGGAGTACTCCACGCGTACGTCGATTGGCTTGGTGTTTGGTACTGGTACACGTGCACGACTGACTGGCTGCTGGAACAGAGAGGAGCAAAGGCTTCGGATTCGTGGAGTTCGAGGACGAGGCAGACGCAAGAGCTGCTATTGATAATATGGACGGTGGGTGGATACTTGGTGATGACGTGGTGAGGCAGTGTCTAAAGCTGTGATGACTAGAATCGGAGCTGTTTGGGCGAACGCTGCGCGTCTCCATCGCCAAGCCTGACAGGCCGAAGCTAGGATCGAACAAACCAGGTGCGTGTTACTCTTGTTGCGGTGGATACCGTGGCGGAGGTTTGACGTGTTATCGTTGGTTTGGCATTGTAGTGTGGGCGGAGGCAGATGAAGCGATGGACGTTTCAGAGGAACCGAGTAAGGACACGAATGGCAGCAAGCCCCAGGCGTAGAAGCTAACAATGCAACGAAATCAATTGTGGAGACTGTGATGGTGTTCTTAAGTGGTTCTGGTGGTGGCGTCTGCATAAAGAGATCAAGAGTGATCATAATTCATTCGTTGAGATCCACGGGGGGGGGAGTCTCGCCGGTACAGAGCATTTTATCGCAGAATGTGCTTGGGTCGGAAGGCACGCCGCTCCATTTCGTTTAACTCACTACTGAACACGAAACTGGCGTTGCTGGTGGTTACTTTGGGACATCGCGAGTGACGGCATCGCAGTCGTAGGAAATCTGACGTGCCAATACTTAGTTTGAGTAATTGCCCGCGGACATGTTTGTTGTTCAGCAATTACGGTAGCATGCTGGCCGCCGTCAGCCGCCGAGTGGTGTCTCTACTGACTGCGAGCTGGTTATCAGCAAGCGCCATTGTGGTGCGAACTCCGTCTGCACATGCTGACTCACCTCACTTGCAAGGCTTGCTGTTGAGGAGACTGCCGAGGCACGCATCACTTCAAAGGAAGTTTAGCAGCAATTTGCATACCAACAATTGCCTGTCAGCTTGATGCCAAGGATAAGAAGCGCAGCTTCAGCATCAGATCCAACGAGTGGACTAGAGAGAGCAAAACCATTTTTGTCGACCGTAGAAGCGCTGAACACGTGGGCGACCCGCATCGTGGGCTGTCACCCACACACCGGCACCATCCTCCAAAATCGTGCGTTGGTCTCACCACGATTTTCATCATGACTACTACATGTAGTACCATCCGAAGGACCGTCAGTGCTGCAAGCGGACGCTAAGCAGTGTCCGTCGCCGCGCAGCACATGCTGCTGATACAAACGTGATTAACACTAGATACCGACGCTGCGTTCATTGAAGACGTCGGAATGCAAGTGCAACAAGCTGCGCTCCAAAGCGATCGCGAAACCAGAAACAGATATCTTAGATCCTCTGGCCATCTGACGAGCGCTATCCTGGTGTTGTCGCGCCGAGCCCCCGCCAGCTGCGGCCGCAGCGCGTGACACCAAAGCAGGAAATCCACCGTCGTCGGTGGTTGTCAGCGCCGAGCGCACACGAGCGGTTGCCCGTAGTAGACGGTGCTGTCACCGCTGGCGCGAGGGCTCTGAAACCACTCAATCGTGCTCGGCTTAGAAGGTTCCTCGCCACCTCCATCGAGTCTCGATTCGAGATGAGGCAGACGCTGATGCTTGCCAGCGCGCACGAGCCGATGCCCTTTCCTCCGCACCACGCGGGCCTCGACTGCCTGTCATTAGACCACCATCTGCCGACGTCTGTGAGACGGCGACAGCCGCAAGCAAGTGGCAATTTTTGCGTAACGCTGACGTCACAATCCACATCGGAGCCGAGCCACAGGTTCTGTGGAACGTACCGGCTATCTCGCAGGGAGGCATACAAATTCCAAGTCATTTCCGACTCTCTGAAGCAAGATGCAACTGTGATCAAGGTGGGACCGCCCCTACCATTTTCGGCCAATTACCATTGGCCAAAAAATCGAAAATGAAACCGCTGGCGTCTTACTCGAGGAGCTCCATACGAACGCCAAGCATTCTCGACGTCTGGTCGTGGTCGGGCGAATGCGATGCAAAGCGCATATCATGTACCATTCGCCATCCCGCCTGCTAGCTCGCACTGTCCAAGCCACGCCCCAATAGATCCTACCACCGATGAACCCCACCGCACGTTACGCCTACTCGCGCAATGGCGAGCAGGGCCGCGTGGATGAAAAGTGCCTCGTGCGCGTGCAGATCCCGACCGTGGACTCGTCCGAGGACGGCAAGGTGCGCTACCACGTGCGCGTAGTCAACATCCGCTCCGGCCAGGTGTGGGAAGTCGCGCGCCGCTTTTCCGAGTTCCTCAAGCTGCGCAACGAACTCATCGAATTCTTCGCCAAGACGGACAAGAAGTGCCCCGGATGCCGCAACTACGAAAAGGTGCTCAACCTCTTTGAGTTCCCGCGCAAGCACGTCTTCACGAGCGTCACGCCCGTTGTCCTCAACTATCGCAAGAAGGCACTGCGCAGCTTCGTTGCCATGCTCGCATCGCACACGTTCACCACCACGCCCAAGTGCCCCACGTGCAGTGGGTTCCCATTCACGGGTGTGCGTGACTGGCTAACGACAGATATGGTGGCCGGAGCCAGCGTTGCTGGTGGCACTACCAGTGTGTCGCCTACGAACGAGCAGATCCGCGATACGATGGACGTGAAGGACTTCACCAACTACCACCCGGTGTCAAACACGATGCCCGTTGATCAGGAAGGCCGCTTCATCGGCAGCGCCGTCCCCAAGTACACGCCTCCAGTCTCAAGCCCCACCAAGCAGACGGATTACAGACGCGAACGCCGAAGCCCTGAGCGCTCTCAGGCGAAGAAACTGACGCCCAAGGAAGACCCGGTAAAATCTCAGGTGCGTTACAGCGATGGAGCATTTTCGACGACCGATCCGCCATCACCACCATCGGTTGATGAGTTCGTCATGGCAACGCCAGCTCCTGCACCAGTCGAGGCCACGCATGAGGACGCCCTAGACAACGATATCGAAGGCGAGGACGATGATCTTTTTACGTCGTTTGTGGCGTCGTCCTCTGCATCCTCCATTGCATCGGAGGGACGGAAACATGAAGACCAACCAGCTTCTGAACCCCCAGCTATCGACGATGCTAGCCGAACAGAGACGGCGGAGAAGAAGAAGTTCAAGTTCACGCGTAGCTCCATTGGTGCTTACAGCGAACGGTCATCTGTTCAGCCCCGGGAAAGCAGCATGATCGACATCGACGGCCTCGATGACGAGGACGAAGATGACGGGTTGAACATGGACTTTATGAACTCGGTGTCCATGGCACCCATCGCGTCCAAGTAAATCTCAGGAGCATTTAGAAAATGTCGGACCCACGCGTTCGGTGTACAGCTAACGAGTCGATGACAGGACAATTAAGGCCCTGCACAAGTGCAAACACTCTGCAGCGTATAATAGATATTGCACACCAAACCACATCTTGCTGTGTCAAGTAACCTACCTACGACGGCATGCTTGCCACCCTGTCGTTTAGAGAGAATTCTGCGTCGTAAAATTTACGCCATTATGGATATGTCGGACCCGCGCGTTCGTTGTATAGCTAACGAGTCGGTGACAGGACAATTAAGGCCCTGCACAAGTGCAAACACTCTGCAAATAGATGGTTGACAAGGTCGCCAAGATAGTTTATGCATTCTTACGCGAACACATAGGGACTTGAGTGAGGCCTTGTATAACAAGAACAACGACGTCACCACATGCAGTGGACAACCTCACTGATGAACAACATCATCCATCGTCCTCGCCTTCAATATCTTACATGTGTTGACTCAGCAGGCAGTCAAACAGATTCCTGCGCTTTTTTCCGCCAGAGTGGCTCGTTGGCGCGCTCTGCTGGTCAATCTA
>JAHWLE010001164.1:0-13474 GCA_024679135.1 Phytophthora foliorum
CCGCCGCCTTGGCGCCCGCAGCCTGCCGTGCCAACGCTCGGCGGTTCATCACAAGCAGATGGGCAAAATTGAGATTTGGTCCGAAATATAGTCCAATCTTGTGAACGAAACTATTATCGTCATGGAGAGGAGGCAATCGGACTTTTGAAGGATACTTTGTGTATTGATCCTTTACAACGTCGACGCTGCTGCTACGTTACAGGTCTCGATACTCGGCCTGCTCGGGGCCGTTGTTTTTGGGCGGCGACTTCTTGTTCATGGCGTCGTGCAGCCGCTGGTCCTTGCTCGAGTTGGCCAGCATCAGGTAGTTGCTCAGGCCGCGGACAGCACTGCAGCAACAAACAAGCAACATTTCAAGTCAGCCCTTCCAGCCATCAAGACAGCCAGCCAGCGATCGTACTTGGCCTTGAGCGCCTCGACCTTCTCCGGGTCCGTCTCGTTGCGGCCCTTGGCGAACTCCCGTCGCACCAGCTCCTTGATGGCCTGCCCCTTCTTGCTCTACAACCCCATACAACAAGTGAGCAATAGTCCGAGCACAACAAGAGGTTGTAGCCATGCGTACGTTGCCACCGATGTGCTGGGCGAGCCGCATGCAGTCGCGGTACAGCTGCAGAGAGACGAAGGCTGGTGAGATGGAGGCCATGCAAGCAGGGAAGCCGCTCAACGCACCTGAATTGTAGTGCGCGTCACTTGGTTCGTGGCCGACATGATGGCGAGTGGCGATCGACGCACGTGCTTAAAAGTATTGGCACTGTTTAAAACACGTACCTTGTCCCTCCAAAATACGCACCGTACTTTAAAAACGTCTGCGATTGCAGCACCAACGATGGACAGGCGCGAGGACGATGCAACTTGACCTTGGGCTCCGTACACTTCGGTTCGAGCTCTCTCTTGGGTATGGGCGCGTGCACGTCCAAGGACGCCAACCGGTCTCCTCGCAAGCTCGCCAAGTGGAAAGTGGAGGATGAGACGCCCACGAGCGTGGACGGAGCTGCCGCGACGCCAACGGGCGCAGATGACCAAGCTGCTGCCCTCGAGAGTGACTTGGCGCTCAATTGCGTCGCGTACAGCTCCTTCCTGGGCGGTGACTGCCTCACGGCGTGGGAGGACGGCGCCATCCAGCGACGCAGTTGGAGAACGGCAGCCGATGACGTCGTCAGCGTCTGGACGCCCCACACACGCGCCGTCAACCGCCTCGTGATCGGAGACAAGCTGCAGCTGATCTTCTCGTGCTCCCGAGACACGACTGTAGCCATCACGCCCATCTCCGACAAGCCGGCCTCGGAGACGACCACGGTGCTGCGAGGCCACCAACTGAACGTGTCGACGGTTGCGGTGGACGACGCCGAGCAACTGCTGTGCTCTGGAGGACGAGACACCCAGACGATCTTCTGGGACCTGACCACGAGCCACATTGCGGCCAAGAACACCACACCACAGAACGTCGTCACGTGCTCGACGTGGCTGCCTCGAGAGCCTTTAGTCGCCCAAGGCAGCGAGGACTTGAGTGTCAAGCTCTGGGATCCGCGGACGCCGCTGCGCGTGCCCGCGCAAACGCTGCGGGGCTTTGTGTACTTCCCGCTGAGCATTGCAGCCTATGGCAGTGGTAGTGAACACGATAGCACGTATTTACTGACGTCTAGCAAGGGCTTCAACAGCGTCGGCTGCGAGGCACGAGTGTGGGATCGACGCACAGGGAAGCAGGTCGTCGAATTCCAAGGACACCAACACGACGCAACAGCTTGCTGTTTCTTGCCCCGTACAGCAGACAAACGCGAGGCTGAGGTGGAGTCTGCAGCTCTGCCGATGCTGCCGGTGACTGCCTCCAAGGATGGAACGGTGAAGGTGTGGGATGCAGCATCAACTTCCCCACTCGCTGAAGCACATGCAGACGGAGCCAAGCGTATGTTCACAAGTCTGTGCAAGGTGGACAATAGCACGCTTCTAGCTTCTACGTTTGGTGGCCAGGTATTCGCGTATTCCCTCGACCGCGAGCAACGAACGCTTGCATTGATGCCTCGGCAGCCAAACTCCAGCTAATGTTACGCCAAACAGAAATAGTTTGCTTTTGTTTCTTGTCCAGCAGATATGTATAAGTCGAGAGATATTAGACAAGCGTTCGTTCGTCCGGTGCTGAGTCTTGCTCTGCGTTTGTCGTGGCTGCAGGATCATGGCCGGCGATCTACTTTCTGAGTGCGCGCTGCAGCTTCGATCATCCAAGTTCGACTTCGAGGTGTTGCTGGGCGCGTCAGTAACGAGCGTGTGGCAGGCACTAGGTCGACATGTGACTCGACAGCTTACACACCGAAAAGGGGTCTCCCTCCAACAACTCGGGAAGTTCGGCTTCTACAAGGTGCAGAGCTCAATGCAGCCTCCAGCACCAGTATTCTTGCTCGCAGATCGATTTGCTTCAACGTACGGCGTTGTGTGGCGACACCGTCCACCACCGGCACCGCTCACCGCTACCGCAGAGGCTAATATGTCTGCTCTCGGCAACGATGCCGGGCTCGGATCTGACCAGACACGTCGTGCTCTTGAAGCCATTTTTGCGTTTATCGGGAAGAAGCTGCAGGACGGCGACAGCGCTGGAAGATTGGCCCTTCCAGGAGCTGGAAGCTTTACGCTCGACGGAAAATCTCTTTCGTTCACCTTTGATGCAAGCTTGCTTCGAACGATCACGCAGAGTGATCACGTGGAGGCATCCCCCCCGTCTATCATCTTCAAAAAGAGTGCGTTTGACAACTTGCGGAGGAAGACAATGCAGCTCGATGTACGCAGGACTCATGACAAAGGAGAAAACCCGGTGCTGCAGCGTTCAATGTCTCTGGACGACGCCTTTCAAGTCCCGATCAACTCCAAGCACGATGTCACATTGTTACGTTTGCATCAAGCTTCGAAGCATGATGACGATTTTGCTACGGTGAATCACCGAGGTGGTGGTCACGACAAGAAAGACGTAGATCGCCACAATGGCAAGGACAAGAAGCAAGAGCAGGAGAAAAAGAGGCATCGTCACAGTCACAGACAAGAGCCAGATGACTCCATTCCCATTGATAACACTAATCCCGAACCGGTGCCGCTCAACGGACGACAGATTCTGCCCCGCTTTCTAATCCCAGAACCGCGTATTCCTCCCAAGGTGCTCAGGGCACGTCCGAACCACGACCGAGTTGTGCAAGCCGCGTTCCAGCGCGAGGTGACAAACATCGAGCAGGCGAAGCGCGTGGACAAAAACTACAACGACATGATGGTAACTCGGCAGCGCATCGTGCAGATCCGTGACCTGCAGGAGCGAGCGGAGCAGTCTGTGGCTAGGCGAGAGTTAAACGCCTTCCTTAGCAACCAGATCGAGGAGAAGCGAAGTCGCTTGCGCCAAAAGTCGGCGTCAACCGATCGCTGCGGCTACCGCGACATCAAAATCCTGCCGCTAGAGTGTGAGATCAGCGACGAGACTCGACGTGCCGAGAAGAAGAAGCTCAACCAGCGTCTGAACGAGCAGGTGGCAGCCAAGGCGGCGTTGAAGAAGGATCGCCGAGCGCTCGACCAGGCCGAGTCGGCCTACTACATCTCGAAACTAAAAATTCAGGACGAGATCGACCGCCACGAGCTGGCAGAGTGCAGACGTGCTGACAAAGAGACCCTTCTCGTCGGGTGGAGCCAACAGAAAGCCATCTGCGCCCAGAAGAAGACGCTCCATTAGTTGCCTTTTACACAAGTCGCAGATATTCTGAAATGGCTACACTTGAGACACCGTTTTGACTTGGTTTCAGTATTCGTAACGGCTCGACTATCCAATTGGACAGAACTGTACACTCGAGTGAGCAGCTCCGTGGTGACTGGGAGGATGATCCCGAGGCGCCACTCCGCTCTCGTGCTGCTCGCGCTGCTGCTGGCGGTCACAGAATGGCCTCAGCAGTGCCTCGCGGTGGACGTGGGAGAAGCGGAGGACAGCGCGTCCTCCTCGTGCCCGAATGTCACCACCGTCTCCATCAGCAGTTCCTCCAATTCCACCAAAGCCAGTAGCAGCAGCAACGTGCAGATCACAGTCGCGTCCACGTGCAAGTCCAGCGTCGTGAAGGTCACCACTAGCTCATCTGCGGTCAGGTCACTCGATCTACGCAGTCGCGTCATCGCAGCTGTCGAGAGTCTACCGGCGGTGAACACTGTGTGCGTTGCATTCATTGCATTGCGTTGTGTTTGTATGTCTAATGTGGGTGGAATTTCATGTGTACGAAGAGCAGAAGGCTGGACAATAACCAGCTCCGTGCGTTCACGGCGGCCAACAGCATCTCGGCATTGTACGTTTTTTTTTCTTCTGGTATTTCCTCCGCATGGGAATTCACACTTACTGTTTTGACTTCCAGATACCTAGCAAACAACAGCATTCCCTCGCTCGATGGCTTCAAGTTCCCTTCTGATCTCACTGTTCTGTATGTCACCGTTTGAGTCTCGCGGAGTTGAAAAGGGAGTACTGACGCGCCTGGTTTACTTTTAGGGACCTCGCGAATAACGCCCTTGGGGACATTGACAATGCTGAACTGCCATCTTCACTACAATATCTGTAAGATTTACCGTGGATCAAGTTCATCACAGTAGCAAGGGATTTTGCGGCTAACGATCTCGACTATATTTTTGTGTTTCCTGTGGAGCAGTAATTTGTCCGGCAATCCAATCGGCTCGATATCCAACGTATCGTTTCCGTCCAGCCTACAGCAACTGTAAGTATTTGGATGGCTTGTTTGCAGATTCATACACAATTTATCAAATCCCGCGCTAATACCTGGCGTCATGTTGCTTATTTTACAGGAACTTGGCTGATTCCGGTGTTGCTACACTCGAGAATTTTTCTTTTCCGAGTTCAGTGACGACGCTCAACTTCTCAAACAACCCCATTACTGCCATCAGAGGTGTTATTTTCCCGGACTCCTTAACGGGATTGACCCTGGTCGCTACGGCTAACCCAACAACAGCTACGGCTACCGCTTCAACAGAATCAGTTGCTACCCCCGAGGAAGCTCGTGGCCTGCAAGCAGTTGCTACGATCCCTGCCACGCAAGCTGTTAGTGTGCTAGAGGAATTCGAAGTCCGCCAGAGTGACGCCGACATGTTCGAGAAGATGAGTCTATGGGATGTTTCCACCACGTCTACCCTCAGTTGCTCTGATTCAAACGCCAATCCGCGATATGTACAAGACACCATGCTGTGCGTGTTGTCAGACAGCGAGTTTGCTGCCAAGTACGAAAGCGTGGTTATTAAAGCTTCGAGCGGTTCTACGTCAAGCTCGATGTGGGGAACGGATGGTTCGTCCGGTCAAGCAGCAGAGCGGATCGCGCTGAAAGAAACGCTTCATCAGCGACGGTCATGGTTTCTCATCGGTGCTGCTGCTTTGCTCTCCGCCTTCTCCATTCTGATGTTTGTGAATGCTTTTTGCTTGTGTCTGAGAGGCAAAGTGCGTGGGCCTTCTAAAGAAAAGGGTGCCCAACCGGCCCCGGAGAAAACAGCGAGTGGTAGATCCAACCTCTTCTGGAAAGGGAGTATAGAGCCAGACGACGAAGTTCGCCACTTGCTGTCTTCCGATCCGTCAACGATTACAGACGAAAATTCCATCCAGCCTGAGTTCGAGCCGGCCGGGAAGGGTGATTCAGCAGCGAAGAAAGAAAAACTGGGTGACCCACTCGCACGACTCACAGAAGAACTTCAGCGTTGCGAGATTCATGAATCGCTAATCAAGCACCAAGAACTTTTGTCAGCAGCAAAAGAGGCGACGGACAATAGGTCTGGAGAAAGCTCGTCGCCATTCACCTATTTCAAAGCCGCGTACCACCGCAAGACGGTCGCGTTGAAATCACTAAAAACCTCCAGGCGCAAAGATGAAAAATGGAGCACTGGTGTGTCGGGTGGGCTATGGAGCTTCGTCGAGGAAATTCGACTTAGCTCTGAGCTGTCGCACCCGCAACTTGTTGCATTTCATGGTTTCGTCAAGATGGCGCATGCACAGCAAGCCGAGGCAATTGGTGGTGGAGGTGTTGCGCTTGTGATGGAGTACATGGGCAAGGGCGACTTAAACGCGTTTATTCAGAGCCACAAACAGTCTCTGCAAAAGAAGCAAGCAGAGCTCAAGCAACAACCACGCCGTGCAAATATGCAAGAACGAACCAATTCGTTGGGCAAACACGTCGGCTGGGACGACGAGGCCCAAGGCGACTTGATGAGTGGCGATGGTAGTGACGACGACTATGAAGAAGACATCCTTCAATCGGATGACGAAGTCGCTATTACAGACGACCAAGGCAAGTGGAGCTGGCGGAACTCGTCGGATGCTTACAGGAGCAAATTGTCTATCGCGATTGCGGTCGCACAAGCGGTTCAATATCTGCACTCGTTCTCGCCTTCATTATTCCACGGTAACCTTAGCTCTCGCAAGGTTTTCCTGGATAGTGGCTGGAATGTGAAGCTTGGCGATCTGACTTGCTGCAGCGCGTTGCGTCGCTGGTCATCTTCTCACAAGCACGACACACCCTCTACTGGACTCCCAGCAAGAGGCTCGGGACGCAGCACCACCAGCTCACAAGCTTCGGGCGAGGAAATTCACATGGATATGACTGTCTGGACAGCTCCTGAGGTACTTGATGGCCGCCAGTACACACAAAAAGCTGACATCTACTCGTTCGGCGTGTTGCTCGCGCAGCTCGCTACTTATGAATGCTCTTCAGCCGAGCACTCAGTCATGGACGACACTGACGTTCCGATGCTGAATAATGCCCAGAAGGAGCATTCGGCAGATGGAGAAGCACCGACACCGATACGTCTTCTGATGTTCAGGTGTCAAGCTTTCCAACCTGAGGTCCGACCGACAGCTGACGAATTGCTCCAGGAACTGCAACAAATCAAGCACGAACTCATGGCTAAATCGTCCGCATGAGCGATGCTGGTCATAAAGTCTTGTTCAGTCGGCTTGGATGTGAAAAGTTTTGCCAAGAATCAGTAGAGGAGGAAGCAGCAGCTAACATGATGTCAAAATATAAGCGATCCGTGTCAACCTCGACTACCATTGATCCAGGTTACTTGACAAGCTGGTTCCGTCAACGCCTTCGTGCACATGGTACAAATCTCGTATGGATTCGATTCTTGATGTCCACAAAATCGTCCACGTTACGCTGCACTCGAAGCCTTACACTAGCTTGAGTTCTCTTGAGAGTTAATTTGACAACTATTCGCGCCGAACGCTCCTAAACTTCATCTAGGAAAAGATCCGTCTCGATGACGGTGCGATGGCTCTCCGACCACTGCAACAACTTCTGCAACTGGTCGAAGGAGCACGCTTCACGGAAGTAGCGCTCCAACGTTGGCGAAATAATGTTCAATCGAAGAGCTTCATTGCGGAGAGCAAAGAATATCTTGAACAGCTTCGTGAGCTCCACCACCTCTTGGTTGAACATTTGCTGAGCATGGCACTGCAGCTGCAGCTTTTGGTCAGCCGACAGCATCAGCTCTGCGTCCAACTCCATCGCCAACGGGTTCTCTGAAAATGTGCGCAGCATCTGCACCTGTAGCACACGCATGCGCATTGCAGCGAGCTGACGTCCGACGAACACGAAGCACTTCCATACAGCTCGCTCGCGATCTCCGTGCTGCATAGCTAACGTACGGCGCTGCCGGTTCAACCGCATAAGGGACTGAAAATTGGCAGGGTTCTGAATAGTCGAGAACGCCTCCGTACGACCTGTGACCACCTCCAGGCGATTCTTCCAGTCGTACATCTGCGGTGAGTTCGGGCAAGGCAGCGGACCGAAGCCCGGGCCGCTGACACCCCACCGATATGAACGTACGAGATCGCGATTAATTTGCAGGCGTTTGATGCCATTTTCCAGGGTTTCGACATACGTCTGCTGCTTTTTGCGACTCTCACGAGCCGAATCACGATTGCGTTCAAGCTTCTTTTCTTTCTTTTTGGCTTCCTCGTCCATGAGAGATTTCAAAATACTGCTAACCTCAGGCTCTTCGGGCTTCCGAGCAATATTCACAAAGCCCGGTCCCGCACGAACACCCTTCGGCTGAAGTGCCCTGGCCGGTTTCAGCATCGGAGCACCAGTCGCAGGCATAGCCGTGGAAAATCCTGTCTGCGCTGCGGTCATTTCAACGTCGCCTGATAATCCACTCTGGGGGTTGACCTGCTGTTGCTGCTGCTGCATATTCATGGGCATCTGCATGTTCATGCCCATCGGCATGCCTGGAAGTCCCATGGGCATGTGCATACCGTTCATTCCGCCCATTCCGTTCATTTGAGCCAACTGCGCCATTTGCATCTGCATCTGCAACTGCAGCTGTAATTGCATTTGCATGGGGAGCTGCATGCCATTCATTCCGTTCATGCCATTCATTCCCATAGGCATCTGCATCGGCATCCCCATCATGTTCATTCCCTGCGGACCCATCATCTGGTACATCATGAAAGGGTTGGGCATCATTCCTTGTGCCCCCAATCCGTTGCCTTGCTGTGACTGGTCGGTCATATTGGTGTCATTGTTGCCATTTGCGTCAGCATCACTCGCGCCAGCGCCCTTACTGGCATTTGCAGCATCCGCGCTTGCAGCAGCGTCACCAGAAGACGTGCTTCCTTGGGATCCTGTTGGACCAGGCTTTGCCGTGGCATTATTGGGGCTGCTGACTGGTAGGCCGAACTTGCCCCTGCTGGCCGTAGAATACTGAGGAGCGGAAGAGCTGGTAGCCGTTTGAGCTGAAGAAGACGTCGCTGGCGCTGGGGGGTGAGCTGTGGGGCACTTGGCAATCAACGAGGCTGCCCCCTCAGCCGCGGCAATATCCAGAGCTGTCGGGTTTGCCGGATGAGACAGCCGACGATGAGCGGGCGGGTTGCTGGGTTTGCCCGAAGCCGGCGCAGTTGTGGTTGCAGTGGTCTGGTTTCCACCACCATAGTTGTTCATCCAGCTGGACCCGGTAGCTCCAGCAGCGTGTTGGTATTGCTGTTGCTGGAATTGTTGGTGCTGCATCTGCTGGAGCTGTTGCATGTGGTTCGGGTGCATCTGCTGCTGCTGCTGGAAGGCCATGATGTTGCTCGGTCCGGCGGGTGAGTGGAACATCATATTCTGCATGGCCGCGTCGCGTCGCTGCTCCACGTCCAAGTGCTTGGAGAACGACGCGTCGTTGTCATCGAGCATGTGGACAATGTCCTCGCTCAGCGAGCGCTGAACGTTCGCGCGTGGTTTGTCGTGGCTGGGCGTCGCTGCCCCCGCGTGCATCGTGTTGGGCGACGGGTTCTGCTGCTGGTCGAAAGTTCCGTTCAGACTGGCCACGTGCATGCTTGGGTTCGGACTGGCCGTGGAGCTGGCCGTGCTGGCCGAACTGACCTCATCCGTGAACATGTCGAACTTCATGCCAAAGTTGGCGTCGTTCTCGTTCCAGTCGTCCCACAAGTTGCGGCTCATGTTGGACGACAGGCCTCTAACGAACAGACACAAGCGGTAAGTACGACATCCCGCCTTCAGCTTCTCCGAGGGACGTACGAGAGCACGGGGTCCAGATGCAGCGGCAGGTCCGACATGCTCAGGTCCATGGACGGCTCCTCGCCCTCTCCAGTCTGCGGGAACAAGGAGAACAAACGTTTAGAGGCCACAGGAGCAGGAGCAGGTGACATTTACGCACGCCAAAGGCCTGGTACGGCTGGTAATGCAGCGCGGCCTTCTTGGCCTTGGGCGCCTTGGACATGCTCGCGGGAAAGTGGCGCCACTAGTTCGTGGCAATTCAGCGTCTACCGCCGAGCAGAGGTAACGCGAGTAGTCTGGCCGTGTGAGCCTGTATATCGGACACTGCTAACGTAATCAATGGTCTAGATGGGATTGGTTGAAAAGAAGGATATACGTTATTTCATTCGCTGAAAATGGATACGAAAATTGGGCATTTATATGACCTCATGTGCGGTAGTCGCCTTTCCGTTTGCATTTCACTAGTGAAACTGCTTGCACAGAAAGCCTGTCGTCCGGCATGATGAGAGAGTGGACGCTGCGGTCTACGCGCTGATTAAGCGGAACCGCGGTAAGGCATAAACCTGGCGTTTGGCCTGGAGCCGCCACCGATATAGAAGTTGACAGCGGACAAAAACGCCCGTTGATTGGGCCATGGTCCGCCACTAGGCGCGGCGGCCCAGGCACGTCATGCTTGGCGCGATTGGCGCTGTGAGCGCTGCGCTAAGATAGTGTTGAGCGTTGAGCGCTGCAACGCACTTGTTGAGGCGAGAGCGAGAGGATGTGGACAAGAGTGGAATCAGGTGTGGTGCGATGAGCGGCGTCGAACGCCGGAAGAGGAACTGCCTCGGCTGGTGGTGTGGTGCACATAAACGTACCGTTTCTAACGGTACATGATTCCCACCAGCCGATGAATCTAGAAAAGCAGGGCAAAACGCAGCCAGATTCAGTTGCTGATATCACAAGCCCTGATGCTGCTGCCATTATTAATAGCGCCCAACAACAGTCGAGCAGCGGCCCGCAGTACATGTACCAGTGAGGCAGGCTATCACGTCCTCGGTATAAGTATCACTGCGATGATTGGTAGAAAATATACCCCTTGCCCTTGCGGAATATCCCGGCCGCAGGGGAGCTCGTCGCATATTCTTCGTGGTGAACTGATCCGTCCCGCGTGTTCCCGCGGAATGCCCTTTCCTTCCCTCGGCCCCTCTCGGAATTGGTGGCTCTTGTTCGAGAAGCGCTAGCTGCTTTCCCTGGGCGTCGAGCAGTAGCTTTTCGGTCTCAAGACAAACAAGCAGTCGGTCAAGATGTTGGTGTGGCAGGATGTGTTCACGGAGGACGAGGTCATGTCGGACTCGAACAAGGTGACCCCGTGCAAGGACATGGAGGGCAACGTGGTCTCGGGCATGTTCCAGGTCGAGTCCAAGACGGTGGCCAAGGGCTCCGACAACGTCGACGTCGGCTGCGGCGACGCCTTCGGCGGCGAGGACGAGCAGCTCGACGACTCTGTCGAGACGGTCAACAACGTGATCGACGACTCGATCGGCTTTGGCTACATTGAGACGGGCTTCGACACGAAGGCCGAGCTCAAGACGTACCTCAAGTCGTACTTCCGCAAGACCATGAAGCACCTCAAGTCCACCAACGCCAGCGACGAGGACCTCGCCCAGTTCAAGAGCGACGCCCAGGAGATCGTCAAGTTCCTCGTGTCCATGTTCAAGGAGCTGCAGTTCTACATGTTCAAGTCGTGCGACTCGGAGGCCGGCCTCGCCTACGCCTACTACCCCGACGGCGCTGTGGCCCCCATCTTCTGCTACATCAAGTGGGGCCTCAAGGAGGTCAAGTTCTAAGCGCGTGCGAGCGCTAGACAGGGGCGTCTCTGGCTGTGATGCAGCTCAAGACTCTTCTTCTTGACCCGCGCATTAAACGTTAATTAATGCCTCCTCTTCATGTACTTCAATCTTCTGTCAGCTGTGTGTCGTCAGATACAATGTCCATGGCATTGATGATCGTCGTGGACCCTACTGACCAACGTTATTTGCAAGGAAATCTATTCTGTGGGCTTATGCTACTATTCTACTTAGCGCTCAATGACGATGGCAACAACGCTCAGCCCCAGCACGGTGAAGAGGACAGCCAAGATCTTGAGCATGAAGACCCGGAAGTCCAGCTGCTCCACTTCGTCTCCGTTATCCTTGCCTTCCACGTCGCCCACGCCGTGGTCATAGTGCAGCGGGATGAAGTCCACGCGACGGAAGCCCTGCGTGTTGCGCAGGTGCTCATTCTCCAGACGGAAGAAGCTCCAGAAAGTTCGGCGGAACAGCTCGAGCACCATCGTGAAAGGCTGCAGGTACAGCGGCAGCCACCGAGCAGCACCGCGCGGCGGAATGAGCGTCAGTGTCCACGCAAAGCGCAGGAACAAGTCGGCTACGATAGCGGCGTAGTAAACCCACTTGCGCGAGAACATCTGCGAGTCGCCCAGGAACTTAAATTGCGGTCGGCCGAGACCCCAGTCCATCGTCACATCCCAGACCCACGTGTACAGTGAACTAGCCGTGAACAGGAACAACCACGCGACCACAAACATGCGCATCTGCGAGGCGTTATCTTCGCTGTTGTCGTTGTGCAGAGGGTGAAAGAGGCCAAACAGCACAACCACCTGCGTGAGCGCGTACTTGGCAGCGTTGGGCAAGTGCGGCCACCACGTTTTCGTGTCGTACACGCGACGTAGATTCTGCAGAAAGCGCCACCACAGTGGGAGCGCGCACACCAAGGGCACCACAACGTTCACGTAGTACACATTATCAGCACAGGTCGGTTCATCCGGGTCCAGTGCCGTAGGCAAGTCAGACATGCCATCTCCAGACGGAATAATGTCTTTGCGCAAAAACTCCTTCGTGGCGAAGAAGCAGACGGACCAGCTGACGTCCTGCGTGACCTTGACCGTACTCGTGAGGTAGTCTCCGACAAAAGTATGAAAAAACGACACGGGATAAAGCGGCGACCACACGACTTCCCACACCGTCCGAAGCATTCCAAGCTGTTGGCCCCACGGGCGGATAGCGTAGAAGTAGAAGGTGTACAAGAACAGCACCAGCGGATAGTAGCCGCGGTGCAGCAGCTCCTCCGGGAAGTAGCCATTCACAACCTTGTAGTAGAGCAACACATTCGCCAGGAACACGATGGTCATGTTCGTGGCGTCACTAAAGACCTGCGGATACGACTGCGCTCGCCGCGGGTTTAGCTCGAAAATGTAGCGGTAGTTGATTCTTGCAGCCCGCCAGACGTAAAGCGACACCCCCACCAGCCAGTGCAGCAGCAGAAGACAGCCAATGCCGCGGTATACTGGGTAGGCCCGGGTGCGCACGAGGTCAATAAGGTGGTTCTCACGCCCATTGTGGAACGTAGGGACCACGAGTGAGTCCCAGCACACCCAGATCAGCAGGATGAGGCAAGAACCGGCCTTGATGCCGAGATAAATATGTCCCCAATTCACAAAGTCCTCCTTCTTGGTCATGAGCGTCGCCACTGCCACAGTCGTGTTGCCGTCACAGTACCAGTCAGCGAACGACCGCTCCACCTGCTTCAGCAGCTTGGAGCACCGCTGGGCCTTGGCAAACTCGAACGTCTGCAGCTTAGCCTTCTGCTCCTCGCACTGGTCCGCCGGGAAGCTGGCGATCTTGTCGTAGCGCTTGAGAATCTTGACGAATCCTGTGTAATTCAGCAGCGCAAAGTTGTGCAGCAGGTTCAGCAATCGATGCAGTTCGACTAGCGAATTCTTGAGCGAGTCCTGAGCACTGGCAGGCGCGTCTTCTCGGTGCTGGGCCTGCAGGTGCTCCAGCTGCTCGGCCAATTGCGCTGCATGGCGAGCGTAGGCGCGCTCCACCTTGCTGTGCTCGTGCTCCAGCGCCTCCTCGAAGGCGACGGGCGCGGAGAGTAGCGACTGCAGCTGCTCGGACTCGGCGGACGGCGGTGGAGACCCGGAGAGCCGCAAG
>JAHWLE010001165.1:0-13470 GCA_024679135.1 Phytophthora foliorum
TGGCTCGGGCCGCGGAGGCCGAGCGCTTGGCGATCGACTGCATCATATTGGAGATCTATAGGCAGAGCAAGAGTGCAGGTCACTGCTAGGCTGCGGAATGCGGAATGAGCCGCTAAAGTGCAACCAGCCGCTCCGGTTTGAGCAAACAACGCGTACAAAGGCTGCATCAGCTCCAGGCAATTAGATGCACCACCAGCAACGATCGCGATCTTGGTGGCGGAATTTTGACCAATAGAGTTGCGCACAGATGAGTTTTGGCCAATGCGGGGGACGCGTAATAAGGCTGTAAAAAGTCGCGCGTGGCGTAAAAATAGAGGTAAAAAATCTCTTGGCGGGCGGGCCTGCATCGCTGTCCGGTGTCTTGCTGCTTCAGCGCGCGGTGACACCACAACACCACAAGAACGTGCGCGTGGTGACCCCTGTAAACAAGTTCAATGCTGCCGGACTCGAGGTACCTTCAACAGCCAAGTTGCGGGCGCGGAAAACAGGCCCGCTGCACCATCAACATATTCAACCAGCCAGGTGGCACGTCCCCCGTCAGTTCAACGTGAGCTGCCGGTCTGCCACGGCCATGCGATTTTTTGTCGTGGACGAGATGAACATGGACATCGACTCCTCTTTCGCCAGTGACTGCTAATCCCAATGGTCTGTGGTCTCATGACCGAGCACGAGCAGCGAACGAGCTTGTGGCGTCCAATCCGAGGGCCGGTGCCGCCGTCCTTTCCTTGAGGCCTCATCAAAAGTTTGCCTTCAACCTGGCCTCGAACTCAAACAGCGCGTCGAGATGGCAGTGCTGGTACAATGGTGCCCAGCTCAGTGAGCTCACATGGTGGGCCAGCTCGCAGGGGAGTACATGATCTGTACTGCCGGTACATGTACTGGGCTCCGTTGAACGTCTTCGGTGTACCGATATTGTGGTACTTGAAACGCCTCCCCCATTGGCTGAATCTTGACCGTTACGCGACCGTTACGCCAACAGTGCGCCATGTCCTCACCAAACGCATAATCGTCGTTGCAGAGCTCGTGGCCTTCAAGACCAGTTCCGCTCTGGATGGCGTCTCGGCCGCTCGAAATGCCCCCGGGGTGCCTTGCAGCCCGCTCCCCAGTGCGGCAGAACGTGGCGCTGCGTTGGGTGAACTCGGTTGCGCCAGTTTCGGACGCCTCGAAGACTGCGTTTTCGCCCGTGAAGAGATGGCCTCCTCCGTCGAAGGTTGAAGCTCCGCCTCATGCTTCAGTTGTTGCAACGCCGATGCCAGCACCTGCTACGGAGAAGAAACCGGTGTCTGCGGGGTTTCAGTCTGCGCGCGCCGTGTTCGAAGCCAAGAAAGCTACCGCTGCTGCTACAACTACCCCGCAGCCACCGCCGATTCGTCGCCGATTACCATTCCCGGCCCCACCTGCGTCTGCAGTTGTGAAGCAGCACTTGGCAGCATCGAATTTGTCCAGCTCTTCATGCAGCATGGTAGACTCCGAGAGCAACCGCAAGCTGGAAGAAAGCATGGAAGCTCAGCATGCTTTCAAGACACGCTCGCCGGTTCGGCCGAGCGAAGCTAAAAAAGTGGAAAAGGAGTCAGTCGTGACTACTCCTCCAGTTGCGGCAAATGTATCCGCCTACCCAGCAGTCTCTGTACCACGCTCACCGGTTCCAATCAAGCAAGCACCTCGCTCTCACAAACCTGAATTGATAATGAAGCAAGGACAGCCCGACAGCATCGATCCATTCCAACTTCTTCTTCCAGTTCAAGCGGTACCGACACTTCCTGACGACGTGGCATACGTCTACGACAACGCTGCGATTGAAATGCAGAAGGGCATCAAGAAGGTAGTGCGCAAGCTGCTCAATAAAAACAAGGCACGACAACTGGAATTCAAGGTCAACTCCCGGCTCTTTGGCACCGATTTCATGGACTCGCATGCTTACCTGGACACGTTGATCAAGGACTTTGGCGCTATTCGTGCGCTGCAGCTCGTTCCGTGCGTGCTGAGCATCCAGCCCGATATTCTGAAGACCAAGGCTCTCCTCCTTACCGCCAAAAACTATCTATTGCGGAACGAGGAGATATTGAAGTGTGAACTGCGGGCCTTGCAGGAATCAAGAGATAATGCCAAGACTGATGACGTGTCGATAGTTAGTTCTGTGCCCGCCCCACTCACAGTCGCTGCTGCAGTGAAGTCTCTATCGCCGGTTATCAAAGCTGCATTGAAGGTGCCTTCTGCACCAGTTGCTTTCGCCCCAGCAGCTGGACTCCAGTTGAGAAAAGATGTAAACCCCACTGCTAGTACGGCCCAAACTACTACCTGCGTCTCCGTGCCCGAATGTGTCGATACTACTGTCAGCAAGAACGTATCCGCCGAGTTGCCAATTTCTGCTCCTGAAGTTATAACCCCGGTTGCCATTTTGGCGGAGAAAGGCCCGGAGTTCACTAGGCCAACAGAAGGAGTAGCAGCAGTGACGGTGAACGACATTTCTCATTCGGCAGAACCCATGCCAGAACCTCAAGCCACTGTGGCACTACCACATGTGATCAATATTGCGGTGAGTACTCGGAGCCCCACGCCGACGACGACTCCAGTGGTGTACGGGATCGATGCCAACCTCGTTGTCAAGAAGCGCTCCGAGTCTGGTACTCCAAGCAACAGTGAGGGTGAATTTCGTGCCGAAAATCTCTTCGGAGAGCCTATCAATCTTGCTTCTCCGAAGAAACAGCAGCAGCAGCAGGTCAACGCGGACGAAGCTGCCACCTCCCCAATGTCATCGACGCACAGTTTTGATGAAGCGGAGAGCTTGTTTGGTGAGCGGCTGTCCTCTTCGTCTCGCTCCAGCACAGGCCGGCGAAAGACTGTAACATGGGGCGAGACCAAAACTGTGGAGGTCTCCGTCGAGCGAGCTTCGCCTGTCAAGAAAAAGCCCGCCCCCCTCATTTTCGGCCTCGCCACCGCAGGCGCCTTCGACTCGGACTCGGACGAATCAGACTTCTGAGTGTCATAGGCCAGCATTTGCGAAAACTACACAACCATTTTGCGCACTGCAAGTTGCATCACCATGACACAACGTAGTTTCTAATATTCCAGCGTATAGGTTGAGGTTCACAATCCGATGTCTTCGCCTCAAATGCAACCGCGGCAGCGTCCAAGCAGCGTCGCGAGCCTCCACGGCGACTTCCGCGTGGAAGTACTGGGCACCCAGGAGTCTCTGGACCTGGACTGCGGCAAATTCTACACGGCAAGTGGCGTGTGTTGCCCGCTGTAGTCACGGTCTCCTCTGGTCTAACCTTGTACACCTGCAGGAATACATTCTGCGCTGCTCGTGGATCGAACGCAATGGGACGCCAGAGGTTCGTTGAGCAGTAGATGTAATTGCAGTGCATTGGCAGCGGGAGACTGAATTGGGCGACGCTGATGTGCAGATCTGGGACGTCGTGCGCCGCTACCGCGAGTTCTGCGCGGTCGATATTTTGGTGAGAAACAAGGAGCAGTCCACGCGTACAACGGTATTCGTCACGTGATACGCCTAACAATGCACTCACGTGTGCAATATCTATTGTGTGTGCAGCTGCGCGAGAAGTATCCGTCGCGGGCGCCCATGTTCCCGTACCTGCCGAGCAAGAAGTACATCGGGTCGTCCCTGTCAGCCGACTTTGTGGACAAGCGGCAGCGCGACCTCGGGTACTACATGATGTCCATCCTGCACAGCTGTCCGCTGGTATGCACCTATTCGTCCATGCTCTCATTACCCTCCCATTGACACGATGCACTGCTATTTGGTGTCGGCAGCTCGTGCAAGACGAGATCATCGACTCGTTCCTGGACATCAAGCGGCACATTTTGGAACGCGCGCGGGAGGAGTTTAGCGACAGCCGCTCGGCCTCCACCCCCACGCACACGACGAGCAGCAATGGCGGCACGAGCCCCGTGCGGCTGCAGCTCTAACTGCATTGATTCAAATACACTTATTGCTTTTGACTGGGCCCAAGTCTCGTCCCCTCGCTCAAATAGCAATTGGCCGGGAGAAGAAAACGCGCATACAAAGGCTCAGACAAACCACGCAACCCTCTGTAATCCGATATGGACCATCACTCTGGGCAAGATTTAGTGGCTGCACACGCACACAGAGCGAGCTCCAGACCGGCCTAAACGTGGCGCGGCGCGAGTAAGTTTGGGGGGCGTTCGTTACCAGGCACAGCAGTGTCGGCGTGAGTGTACGGGCGCTTCCAGCGGTCGAGAGCACAGCCGCGACAGGTGAAAGGGGGAGAACATGGCGCTCGCAGACATCATGTCGGTGGAGATGAGCGCCAAATACATGGACTCGAGCAGCTCGTCGAGTCTGTCGTCGGACTCGGACGACTTGTTGTCGTCCTCGAGCTCGTCGGTCGTCTCGTCGTCGGACTCGGACTCAGACGCGCCGCGAGCGTCGGCGAAGAAGAAAGCAGCAGGTCCTCGAGGACGTGCAGGGAAGAAAGTGGAGCTCTCGGACTACGAGGACGACTCAGACTTGGACAGTGCCACGAGTGGAGGGGGCAAGAGGAAGAAGAAGAAAACAACGAAACCTGCAGCCCCCAGACGGTCGCCAATCAAGAGCAACGGGAAGGCGAACAAAGTGGAGAAAGCGGCTCCTGTAGCAGCGCCGCCGAGTCTCCCGCCGCCTCCTCCGCCTCCGCCGCCACCCCCGGCTGCACCAGATGAGGACTCGTCCAGTAACAGCTCCTTCAGCTCCAGTTCCAGCTCGGACTCGTCGGACTCGGAGACGGCGATCCCCGTTCCTCCGCCACTCCCACCGGCGACTGGGGATGCTTCTCCTGCTGTTTCTGCTGCTGCGCGGCCGCCGAAGCGGAGAGCTGCAACCAAAAAGAAGGCTGAAGTTAGTCCGTCGTCGCTGAAGGTGACGTTGAAGCTCCCACCAGGTTTTATTGCAAAGAGTGGGGGTCCACCACCTGCACCTAGTAGTCGAGCTCAGATGAACTACCAGGCGACAGATGCGATACCAAAACGGCCGCGGACGCCTACAGTTACAGCAAGTACTGCAACAAGTTTGCGGTCTGCCAAGAAGAAACAGCCAGCAGGTCGTGCGCAGAATACTGCTGGTGTAGTACCTGCGGCCCAAGTGAATAATGGGGCAGCCCCCGCAGTACCGATCATTCCGGTTGGTCCTCCTGTTTTGCCGAAGCTGATTCCCACTGGTCCGACGGTTCCTTCAGGTGAAGTGCGAGGTGCGAAAGAGCTCTCACTTGTGGACCCGGCCCTTGCCAGAGACAGACCCGAAGAAACTATTGAGTCGAATATCCCGGCACACTTCAACGACGCTTACGCTCATGGAGGTGATACACTACGCCTTTTGGACATGTTCTTCTTCTGCGATGAAAATGGGTACGCCGAACCCCACTTTTTGTTGGAAGGGAGAAACGTATACTAATATCGCTGTTTTCTCGTGCCGTTTGTTTCTACAGCAAGGCTATTAGTCTCGAGATTTTAGACCGACCAAAAGATCAACGTCCGAAAATCATGGGGTTTGGAACACTCGTAGAGCATTTGCCGCTAGCAGAGCGACCTCTTCCAATTCGACCTATTCTTGCGTCTCCAGCATTTCCCTCGCGCTCCAAGAAACGGCCACGCGCGGATTCCGCTTCGTCGGCTGCTGCAAAGTCCCCATCCTCTAAGGCAAGAACGAAGCCCAACAAAGGTAAGCAATGCTTGCTGCTGCTGATCGAATTGTTCATACGGTTTTGCTTATTGTTTATCATGTTCCAGCAGCAGGCAAACAAAGTGACAGCAAGCGCCCAAAACTTGAGGATGAAGCCATTTATCAAGGCGATGGCGAGTTCGAAGAAGAGGAGAGAGTGGTCGCTCATGCAGTAGATTCCAGCATTTTCCAACGGTCTACTGTCTATCGCTTTCCTAGCCCGTTTTACCCGAATCAATTGTCTCAAATGGATGGACAATCCGATTCGGATAGTGGTGGTAGCGATTTGACCTCAGACGATGAGGATATTCGTTCTGGCCCAAGCGGATCTGGAATTGGCTCCGAGAACGACAGTGAGCTCCTCTCGTCCGCCACTAGCAGCTCGAGTGGTAGTGGTAGCGACAACGATGTAGACTCGGGCAATTCTTCGTCGTCATCCGCTGGTAGTGGCACTGAGAGTGGAAAAGGCATGGCAACAACGAGTCGGCGCTCGCCAGCTATTAGCCCGGCTACCATTAAGGCCGACGATTTTCCGGAACGAATTGCTGAACCATCAAGACCCCCAATTAACGAGGTGCAGAGGCGACCGAGCACCCGAGTGGATTCCAGAAACGCGGGGTTGCCGGCTGATGTAGTCGAACTTATGCGGACCGACCAAGCCGTTGAGGTCAATGCAGAGGGCACTCCAGATGAACTTAATTTGATGGAATGCGGTTTTAGACACCCGTCTAATTACGCTCGCACTCGCGTTTGGCTTCCTGAGATTACGGATTGGTGCCTGGACTACGCTGAGGGAGATCCAACACTGTGGGTTGTTACGCCCCATTCCTGGTACAAGATTGCAGGGCCGCTCTCTGGATTGCTACCTCACTCATCGTACCGTCAGACTTTCAAGCATGTTCGACATATTTTTGAGGCAAGCTATCTTGTGGCGTACGTTCTAAAAGAATGGCTGCCGATTAACAAGAAAGTGTCCTATCGAGCCACTCTCCAGCAGATTATTGAACTGTCTTTGATGGGCAGATTTCGAGTGGTACGGCTGCGTTGCTATACTGTATATGTTGGTGGTGTGAGGGTCATGACAATCATTATCTAACTTTTGTGTTGGTGAAAACACGTGATTGCAGTCTGCCTGGTTTCTTGTGAAGAACTATCCGTTCATTCGAGCTCAGATTTCAAATTTGTTCCCAGACAAGGAAGTGTACCTGGACTCAATGTTCTTTAAACAGCTGCATCGCCTGCACGAAAACTACACCCTACGTGAGGCAAGACACCAAAAGGAGATGGCTGAGCGAGAGGTTCGACGTGAGAAGCGAGAAAACGAACGCCTTCGGAAGAGACAGCGAGTTGATGATGCGAGGCAGCGCATGAAGGATGAGCGTGACGAAGAGCGAAAACTGAAAGAGCACGATCAAAAATACCCTGTCGAAGATTTATGGCTATTGGAAGGGGATGCAGTTAACACCAATACCCTTCCTTTGGCGTGCTCGAGTCTAAAGGGAGTTGAGGGCCCTCTTCTCGGTGAGCTCATCATGGCGTGGCAAACGATCAGCACTTTCAAGGATTTCGTGGGTCTTGAATCGATATCGTTGGAGGTACTTGTGGAGTGCATTACGACTCGTTGCGACGAAGGCACACATGTGGGATTAGCTCGGATTTTTATGGCGTTCCTCCGTGTTATCTTGTCGGAAAAGTCGTTTATGTCGCTGCTGGATGATCTCGTTGTTGAAGGTAACATCAAGGTTTCGGACCTGTTCGTTAACAGCGAAAGGACTTATGGAATTTGCAAGCGTGCCTACGGAGACATGTTGAATGCTGTCACTTGGCAAGAGATTCTCCGTCAGTTGATGGCCAAAGACATGGGAATCGACCCTTCCATTGGTCACGCAGAGCCTTTAGTTGGGTGTGAAATCGTCAGGCAGACGCTGTACATGCAAACCAACTCGACACCATTCAATACTCCTGTTGACACATCCGCCAAGGGCCTAGAGGATTACCCGCAGATCATCAAACACCCAATGGATCTGGGCACTATCAAGAAGCGAATTGATTCAGGAGAATATGAGGGGTCCGACGGTTACGAAAAGTTCGCGGAGGATATTCGACTGGTGTGGGATAATGCTGTTCTTTACAATGGCGAGGAGTCAGAAGTAGGGCGCGCTGCCTTAGCATTGTCGGATGTCTTCGAGCAAGATTACGAGCGTTTCGTGATCGGACGTGTTCGTGCAAACCAGAGCAGGATGGAAGCGTGCAAGAAAGTGAAAGAAACGCTGCAAGATGCATCAGCAGAGAAGCTGAAGACGTTCAAGTATGTCGACGTTGTGTACGGCCTGTATTGCTTCGAGTTCCACGAGCTTCCGACGCCGTACAAAATTGGCGCTCTTTCGTGGATTTGCTCAGAATTTTTGACCCTTTCTAGCATTCGAACATACATGGCATCTCAAGTGGACCAGGAGATGCTGATTTACAAGAATCATAGAAAGCGCGCAGCCGATTTGGACTCACGGAGAAAGCACTCGGACAAGATGCGGCGTGAAAGAGAGAATGCCTTTAGAAGGGATTGTGCTAACCAAGGTATCCATCCCAATTCGCACAACGTTTTTTCGGAAGGTATTAAGCGTAGGCACGAATTCATCGGCAAATTTTTCGAAGACATTCAAGCGGAAAAGGCTGAGGATGAGAAAAAATTGGAGCAAGAGAAAAAAGTTCAAGCGGAAGAGATAGCGAGCGAGCTAAGCTCAATTGTTATTCGTGAGGCACCCCTAGGGAGAGACAGATACCACAATTCGTACTATATGTTCAAGCATGATACGAAGCCGCGGTTGTTCATCGAGCGCGGGGATTCTGGCGAGTTCGTGGTTTGTGACAGCAAAGTCCAGCTTACGGCAATTCTGGAGTGGTTAAACCCTAAAGGAGTTCGAGAGCTGGATTTGTTAACGAAACTGCAGGAGGTAAATGATAAGTTGCTTACCGCCTTCGATGAAGAAGAAGGCAAGCAAGATGGAGATACCGCCACGGAGTTGGTGTGGAATACCAAGGATGGTATTGAACTCCAAATGTTCCCTCTTCCGGGTGGCGCTATCAAGAGTGAAACAATGACTATTACAGACGCGGACAGGGTCATCAACTCACACAACGTGGCCCGCAATATGTTACTTTGTTTGAAGCAGCATTTAGAGACCACAAACACGCTGCCTGTTTCATGGGAAGGGTCTGAGACGTGGAGTAATCGTGTGGAGGAGGCAAAGGTATTCAAAGAACAACTTGATCTGTTTGCGATGCTGGAGAATGCTGCAGTGACAGGTCTGAATTCAGGCGTGGAGACAATTAGACCTTCATGGCAGCGGAAGCGACATGAGTGGCGGTTGGCGCTCGAGGGTTCCTGTACACACGCGCAGCTAGTGTTCCTGCTGCATCTGTTGTTGGAGGAGTTCATTAATGTGGAGGCTTTTATGGATCTGCACATTCGACTAGATCGACGAGAATGGCTTAAGCTTCGACCTAAGGAGACTCGGAATTTTATTCCCGAGGCTGGAAATGTTGTTGTATACTTCGGAGATGGCCATGCTCTGGCACTCAAAGAAGACGAGAAGAGCAAGAAAAAGCGCTTCACCCAGAAAAGCGATACTCCTGTTCGAACTGCAACAGTTGTCTGCACGGTGGAGAAGGTATCATACCACCACGGCGGGGGTGACCCGTATGCGTTGGCGGTATTAAAACCTGTCTCGGACATGGCGCAACACGAATGCATTCGTAAGCCTGGAGAGCTCTTGTGCCCCCTGCCATCACGAGAGCAAAGACTTGCGAGAGTGTTTCTGCGAGTTCTGGCTAAACTCAAAATGCTAGCGGACGCCGGACCGTTCCTAGAGCCTGTATCTGACCAGGAGTTTCCGCAATACAAGGAGATTATTCCTCAGCCGATGGATCTTGAAAAAATGACCTCAAAGGCAAGCAAGCTGGAGTACGAGAATGCGACTGAGTTCATGACTGACCTGCGGCTCATGCGCGACAATTGTCAGCTCTTTTGCGAAGGCCGCTTTCCGACACTGCCGCCATTGGCCCACAATTTGGTTAACGTTGCGGATGGACAAATCAAGAAGTGGGGTAAGGAAATCCGTGCGTGCGAAGATAACTTAGATGGCTCGTCGTCGGTGAAGAATAGCAGCACGCTGTCTCCGGAGAAGAAGGACGCGATCAAACAAGGTGAATTGGCGGCACGAAAGACGGAGTTGCCGACCCGTTCGATCATGACGATTTTGCGCCTTGAAAATCGATTGCCTGAGTACATTGTGGACATTAGTCGTTACGCGTGGGCGGTGAACCGTATGTGGCATTGTGGAGAACATTTCCGTATGCTGTTCCGCAACCCACAAGGGTACCCAGGGGAGTACTACGGAGGCGTAACTGCAGGGTCCTTGCCATTTGATGATCATGGCATGCTGCCATGGGAGGTTCTGCGCATTACATGGGACGAAGATGACGGGTCGGACGACAATCGCATTAACCCATGGTTCGTGACTTGGCTGATGTACCAGATGCAATGCTGGTCTGATTTCTCACATTATTGACTTGTCTGACAAACAGGGAAGCGGAGTTTCCTCGGGGTGGAAATCGGGCGTAGATAGAGATAGATGTTCCAGGTTCCCGATTTCGCTGGTCAAAGTGCTCAACAAAGAACAAGTTTGTCTACATGTCAGCCCAACAGTGCGGACCAGTGACCCTAGATGTGCAGCGTGCATGACCGACTCGCAAATGAATAGTACCGTCGAGCCGAGACGGAGTTAAGGTCGCGTGCTGTGACGCTTGTTTCACGCTGCTTTTTGTTGCTATGAGTTTGCTTTGTTAGTACTAAACACTGAGCAATCATGACACCTACTCGTCTTGCAGCGAATACGAAGGTGGACGGTGAGTAAATCTGAGAAGTGTGATCTTGAAACCATCTGTGACAGGTGCTGGGGGAGACGCCGTGTTGGTTTTCTTCGTTTCTGCCGGCTTGATTGAAGACAACCAGAATGGAGCAGACGAGGTCCCTTCCTCTCATTTGACTCTTTACTTTGGAGGCTCAAATAGAAGGAAGAAGATGCGGACGCGTCGAAGAGCATAATATTGTGCTCGCTGGAACTACTTTATCGAAGCCGCTCTCTCGGTCCCGCGCTACGCATAGATTGCGAATGAAAGCTTCAGACAAATTCACCGATCGTCCATGCTGCCCATACTACCGGTAGGCTGGATGACCGACCGAGTGCACTTATAGGCGGGAAAGCGTGAAGTCTGAAAATCTGCAGCTGAACACGCACATGACTACCGTTCGCATGACCAAAATACAACTCTTAGTTGCGGAACATTCGTTCTCAAGAACTCTATTGTGTATGTTTGTTTGCTACTCACGTAGCTGCGCGGTTAAAATCAGAAGATGATGCAGGGAACAATTTGAGCGCTGGCTAAACCCGGATACGGGTAAGCTGCGCCAATTCCCACCTTTCAAATCGTCACGTTCCTAGCGGGCCCACGTCAGTGCAGTGGCATGCACTTCGCGATGCTAAAACTTCGGTCATGCTTTTTGGTTGCAATGATGTCAAGTCCGCCGAGGATCCTTTGATCTAACTTACGAGCTTTCAACTGTAGGATACTACACTACGTAGTAATAATATGCACGTATAGTTTCAGTAGTGCCGGTTGCTCGAAAATGAAGCACTTCAGCGTGCAACGAAGTTACTTGCGTTTTCAGAGAAGCCAAACAAAACTGATTTTGGAGTTGTGTGCTGGTCATTATCGTGTTTCGACGAATGATTTCACCCTGCAACTACATACCTGCAGCTACCTATTTCCTCCTATCCGCTAATGTGGTGTCCCACCACCATTATCTCTACCTAACTTACCTGCTCTCCTGTGAAAACGCAAGAGCGCGGACCTCTATCTCTTGTGGGTTTTCTTCTTGGTTTTCTTTTTCTTCTTGGGTGTACATGACCCATTCGGAGTGCTTATTAACCCGTTCGCAGCCAATTCTGCCTCCTCTGCAGCTATTAAAGCCGCCGCTGCAAAGTCCTCCGGCTGTATGTCGTCATCGGTGCTGTACGCTTCGTCTGCGTCATGATTGCCGTTCGGATGGTGCGAATTCCGCTTGCCTTTTTTCTTTTTCTTGCGCTTCTTGTTACCATCAGCCACATCATCTTCGGGCCATGCCACGTCATCGACAAAGCCTAACGAGCGCGCAAACTCAGATCCGTGATCGATGCCTGCCTGCTCTTCGTTCAGCATCTGCCATGAGTCCTTCTGATAGCCCGGACGGATTGCCTGGGGCACCGTAAAGCCTAGGCCATTTACACAAAACAGCGTAGTCTGATCGCGTAGCTCCTGTTCAAATCCACGCCATGTCGTGTGCGACTGCAAAAAGTTGCGGAGAAAAGCTTCAGGTGACTGCGACGCTGCTTGTAGACGAATCGCATTGCAAATCTGCATGATGTAACCCTTGTTGCTGGTGGTGTCACCGTCGGCACGGTAGTGCTCAACCAATAGCGTGACCAGTTTCAGCTTCTTAACAAGCACTTCCAGTGCCTGCTGATTATCGGTACGCAGCGCAATAAAGACAAGCTGGTAAAAGGCTGCATGATACAGGTTGTTGTGAGAATACTCAAAGAACCACGTGACCAGCACGCGCCAAACGTTCACATCAAAGTGTTCGCTCATCAAACGTGGGTTGTGTGCCACGATCTCCACAAGTGCCTCCACCAGCGTGAGGCGCAGCTCTGTAAACGGCACCTTGACCACATAAGCAGTATGACGAACAGCTCCTTCAGGCAGTGGCTTTCCAGACTCCTCGTCGGGCATCTCAATGTTCTGCTGACTCACGTACTTTTGGATCAAATACTTCAAAAGTCCACCAAGGTGCTGCTCAACAAGCTCGTAAATTTTCTCACGCAGCGGACCCAACTGGTTGGGTACTAGGTTCACAATCGTGGCACCGAAAGACTGGTACGGGCTCGTCGGGGGTCCTTGCACTTTTTCCAGCGTGCTCTTCTGCAACAGACGGAACACACACTTCATCGCAGCAGTGCGTTGGCCGACGGTTCGCTGCGGCGCCTTGCTCTTGCTGTCCTCCGGATCCACGGACGCACGAATCAATCCTTCAAGCAGTTCCGGGCAGTACGCCGCCGGCTGCAGCAGCAATTGTCCGTTTTCATCGGCCGCCAGGCGGTCCAGCAGCTCCACAAACACATCCGCCGCTCCAATCGTGTGGATCTCTCCAAACTCGACGCTGCACACGTGGTCGGCCAGCACGAGCAGCACCTTCCACTCCGACAGCGCTCGAAAGAACGCCCACTTCTTGGGGGGCGTGGAGGCGTAGAACCGCATGACCGCCGCGCTGTGCGGCTTGCACACGAGCGTCAGGAAGAGCTCGGCCACGGGTGCGTGCTCGAGGTACGGCAGCATGCTGCCCATGTACCTCTGCACGGTCTTGGCGTCTTTGCCCAGCACATCGTAGACGTCGTCCAGGTAGAAGCGGAGCAGGTGGTCAATGACCCTGCAGGCGTGCCGCAGGTTGCCCTTGGCGTCGCTCTGGAAGACGGGGAACAAACAGCGCGTCAGCAGCTTGCTCTTGTCTCCAAGGAACGTGAGCAGCGCGTCGGCCGTGTCGTCGTTCGTCAGCAGCATCGTGGCGCGATAGGACGTCAGCAGCTCGGGCGTCACATTGTCCCGCGTCTCATCCTCACGGCGCGCGGCCGCAGCGTCGGCAGTCGCGAGTTTCTTGGCGTCGGGACCGTCCGGCAGCGTCTTGGCGTCGCTGTCCAGGC
>JAHWLE010001166.1:0-13465 GCA_024679135.1 Phytophthora foliorum
TGGCCGAGCTCACGGACGTGGATGAAGATGCGGCGGCGCTGGAGCCGGCCAGGACGCTCGCCAAGCATTTAGTGGACGAAAACCTGCTGCCGCTGCTGGTCGCGACGCTGGATCAGCTGGCGGCGGCGGCGGACGAGCAACAGGAGCAGGAGGAGGAGACGGCGGGCATCTACCACTCGCTGCAGATCCTGGAGAACCTGGCGGACCTGGAGCCGCGAGTGTGCGTGTTGGTGGCGCAGAAGACGGCCGTGCTGCCGTTTCTGCTGACACAAGTGGCGCCGCGGACGAGTTTAAGTGAGAACAAGTTGTACGCGAGTGAGATTCTGTCCATTTTGCTGCAGTCTGGAGCCGAGCCGAGGCAGATGTTTGTGGCGTGGAGGGGCAAGAAGCGGCCGAGTGAGGAGAAGAGCGACGCGAAGGAGCGGAAGGTGGATCTGATGGACGATCTGCTGCAGGCGCTGGCGCCGTTCAGGAAGAAAGATCCGAGTAGTGATGAAGAGGAGGAACTCGTGGGGAACTTGGTGAATGCGCTCTGTAGTGTGCTGCTCGTGCCAGAGGCCCAGCAACAGTTTCGCCGACTGGAAGGTCTGGAGCTAATGCTGCGCTGCATGAAGGACCGCCAGCGGTTCTTGTTTGGTGGTGCGTTGCGTGCGCTGGACCATGCTCTTATGGGCAACGCACGCAACTGTGAACGGCTGGTTGAAATCGGTGGACTGCGAAGTGTATTCTCTGTGTTCATGGGGCGGTATGGCAAGTACAAGTCGACCAGTAGCACGAAGGCAAGCAAAACCAGTGAGCGTGCAAAGGAAGAAGAGAACGCGGCTAGTTTGGTGGCCTCTATGTGTGCGTGGGTGGGTGAGCAAGCTCCAGCTGATGGCTATGACCGCCTCCACGCCAAGTTTGTAGAGAACGACATGGAGAAGGTTGATCGGCTCATGGATCTATTCGCGAAGTATCACGAGCGCGTGGAACGTAGTAGTCGGCTAGACGACGAAAATGACGAAGACGACGATGAAGATAGTCGGTATCTGCGAAGACTTGATGCGGGTCTGTTCGTACTGGAGCGGATTGCCTTCGTGGTAGCACACTTGTGCCGTTTCTCGAAGAAGCTGCATGCTTACGTGATGGTCAAGTTCCATGAGCGTAGCATTGAGAGTGAGAGTCTAACGACTATTTTGCGCGAGCAATTGGGGCTGCTTGTTGCGGACGAAGCTGTCGAGAAGGAAGACGAAGAGACTCACACGAAGGATGTTGTCAACGAAGAGGCCAAAGAGGCACAGAAGGCACAGCTTCGGCAGTTGCTGGAAACCCTCGAGGCTGATGAAGCTCCACCCAAGCAAGAGGAGAATGGCACGTTAGAGAAAGGTGAACGATCTGATGATCTAGGAAAGAATGGCGAGAAGGAGGTGGAGAACGGCAGTAAGCCAAGCAGTGAAAAACAAGCAGAGACGTCGAAATGAATAGACTCGCATGAACCCATTTCGCCAGCGTGGGGCACTGTGCGGATGATCGAGAAGGTGCCAATGGTAAACATGATTGCCATGCAAAGCTGAGGCTTTCGCGGATACTTAAGTATTGGAGATGGGCCGTATCGGCCGTCACCTGGTTCGTAACACCACCGTGGCCAGGAATGGCCGAGTTGAAGTCTTTCAGGTTGTGCGTACGATAGATTGCCGAAGCGTCGAAAACTCCAAAGGAAACCACGGAAGCAAGATGGAGTGAAGCTGCATTCATGAACAGAACCGAACAGCTTGTTGTGGTTTGTATGTTTCTACTCAATTGCAGTTCGTCAAGGAGAGGAAGCCAGGAGAGGAGGATACAAGAAATAAGTTTCTCTTCGAGGAAAAAAAGTTAGGGCCCAGCACACAAACTCTTGTTTATGTGGTCTGCGGGACTGCAGCAGGGATTACGAGGGCTATCACTGGAGATGAAGACACAGTCGTGTCGTCACTCACTTTCAGCATCATACGCTTCTCCTCTTCATTGTACAGCGCTGACAGCGGCGTAGGTACATCATGTACGACCGGTGTTAATACTTCTGTTGTCAATGCGGGTTGTGAAAGCAGTTCGGCCGCACATGGTCCTTCCTGCACTTGAGTTGGTGATTTGTTGGCATCTTCAGCTAGAGCTGCTGTCGGTGCTTCCGGTCGAGGGTTGACATCAATTCCGGCTTTGCCTGTTGGTAGTGTCAGTGGTTGTGTGTCAGAAACTTCTTCTGAGATTGCAGAGCTCAAAGGAGCTATACCGTCGGTGGACTGCTTTCGGTTTTTGTGGTGTTTTGTATCTGTTGGTGTGTCTTCCTGGGTCTGGTTATGACCTCCCTCTCCATAAAGCATCGCTGTGAGCAGTGGCGACGGACCCATATCAACGGCCGGTGGAGGCTGGTACTGCTCTTCCCAAATAGTTTGTATCGGTAGCAGCACAGCTAAACGGAAGACCTTCCAACGTTCAAATGCCGAGTTGCCCATGAAAAGTTGCGCTGAATGTGCGAACGCACTAGTGAGTGCTTGATCTAATGAGATAGCGACGTCCAAGAAGGCTGGAGGTGGTGGTGTTTTGGTTGGAACAACTGCATTGCCGCCTGGTGTCGCGCCGTCTTGTGGAGGAACTGAAGTCCAGCCGAAAGATTGTAGCACAAAATCAAGTACACCGCCTAGAAGCAAGTGCAGCCGTAATGGGTCTGTGGGGGATCGGAAAGCTGGTAGCTCCTTGCCGAACATATACGGTGAATCCTCAAGAGCAACAATGAATAATCGCGCGATTGCGCAGTGAAGGATTGACGCTTTCGGGAAGCGTACTATCAATTCGAGAAGAGCGTCGAGTGTCCGCGTCTGAATCACAAGCGTATCGGCTACCGTGCACGAAACATTAAGCACCGGTAGCATGAGATACACCAGTTGAACATGTGTAGGCTTGAATCGCCATTGTAGAGATGCTGCGTGGGGCGAAGATGATGAGAAGAATGACAGCATTGTTGGGAGGTGCGTGAGGAATACCTGCCAAATGAGTGGCAAATCTTCGTGAGGGCTACCCCGCGTACAAGGCGATGCCAAAAGATCGTATTTTGATCCAGTTTTTTGTTGTTCATCGTGTGTACCAGCATCTAGGACTGCAGCACTAGCTCGGCAAAACGCTGCCTTAGTCACACACCCACACTGAGTCTGCTGCAACAACGAGTTCAGCACTTTCAACGCATAAGACTCGTTGGCAAATTCCGTTGGAAGCTCACGGAGATCACACAATGCCGCTTCGATTAGCTGCTCTGCACTCGGTCCAGACTCACTGAGTGATAGTATCATCGCGAATCCTAGACTGCCTTCTCGCTTCTCGTGAATGAGATCTGTCAGTAGATCACACGTGAACATCATACGAGCGAAGCGTACAGTCTCAATGTCGTTCGCCACGCGTTGGTGAAGTTTATCGTGCACACGACCCCGAATATGGTTGGTGGGATTCAACGGCGAGAGTTGAAGCAGCGCGAGCCCTAGGAGAGTCTCTACTTCAGGTTCAGCATCTGCTCCTTGTAACTCGTTGCACAAGCGCACCATTACGTCTCTCAAAGGCTCGTAGAAAATTGATAACAGCAGCGACTCGAGAAATGGTTTCTGCTGTCGAATGCTGGCGTCGAAGAGCGCCATGAACACCTGCGGAGAGTACTGATCCATGAACGCCGTAAGGAACCGGGCAAATGCCTCAAGTGTCATGGTGTCGCGTGAATTGAATTCGGCGAGGGTTCGTGCAATCAAAGCTCGAGGTTCGCCTTTGAGAGCACTCATAGCTGCCAGGAGCTGGTGCGAGAAACCGGAACCGCACAGTACCCAATGTGCTCGAAATGCTGTCGCGTACTCCTCGTATGAAGGTGGTTCTCCGGGTTCTCGTGCTGCGGCGGCTGTGGCCTTTGCTGTTGGCGTTGGCTCTTGGAGCATGGAGCTGACCAGACACGTTACTAGAATCGAGCAAACAAGTTAGACGTGACCGAAGGCGAGACTTTGAGAGAACAACTTCACCCCTTCGTACGATTGTCTGGAGCCATGAGAAACTCAAGCACGGGCAAATATTCGTCGGAGAGTATCGTGACGTCGCCCAACACCTCGACCATGTCCTCTTGATGCAGAGCATCTGCTACGCTTCGCAGCGCCAGTATTTCCGCCAAGCGCTCCTTCATCGCGGCTGGAGTTAGAATATAGCCCAAGAAGCTGGCTAAAAGCAAAGCGAGGCTCTATTCGTCACGAATGTGCTTCTGTTGGGCGTTGACCTGTCCTGTGCGCCGAAACCTCATCGCCCAAGGCTAACAATACGGACCCTATATTTACCTGGAGCGGTGCCTTCATATGGTGGGGCCACAATTTGTATGTGTACCGAATCAACCAAACTAGTCGATTGGCAACCACGTCGTACACTTCCGTCAGTAAAAATGCTGGCACGTCGTATCCGATAGGTATTCTCACCTTTGTTCTACTATGCTCTGCCGTTTGGGACCCAACCGATAAGAACATCTGTAGCGTGTATGGATAGCATGAAAAATACAATCATTCATGTTGTGGACAGGCAGTCGAAGTGCTTCAGCCAGTTGAGGCACATAGACACTTTGCCATAAACAAATCTTGAAATAAACAACCATAAAACAGCACTTGGTCAGACGTTCTAGGGATCATTCCCAATCTGGATATTCACCACGCAGGACTCGAGCGACCGACGTCTTCTGGACAGTATGGAAAAAACCTTCACGGATGCCAAGTGGTCTGCGCATGCCAAGACGTACAGCTCCGTCTTCACTTCATTGACATCCCGTTGGGCCGTGGACTCGCTGCAAATTGCCCACCACGAAGTTCTTCGACTGCTCCAGCAGCACGAAACCCAAAATTCCAATGGCCCATTCCATTTCCTGGACGTGGGTTGTGGCCCCGGGGTGCTGAGCTTCGAGTTCGCACATCGGTACCTCAACGCCCCGACGGAAATCCGCATCACCGCGTCGGATTTGTCCGAGGGGATGTTGGAACAAGCCACCGAGAGGCTCAAAGAGGACCCCACGCTCCGTCCTTTCGCGTCGAAGTTCACCACCTTGCAAAGTGACGGGATGGTGCTGGAGCAAGTACCTGATGCATCGGTGGACGCGGTGGGCTCCAATTTCGGGTTGGGCATCTTCCCCAACCGCACAAAGGGGTGGGCGACAGCGCACCGAGTGCTGAAAGACGACGGGCTTTTGGTGGTCACGGCCTGGGACGAGAAGAGTTCGCAGATGGTGTGGTTCGACAAGATCACCGACATGTTCAATGCTGCAGGGGGTGAAGGGGAACCTCTGGGCCACCCGACGTTGGTCGCAGCTACTGACCGACAGAGGATTCTCGACGAGCTGCAAGCGGCGGGGTTCAGAGACTTGAAGTCGTACCGCACGACGCACACCATTGTGTTTGATGACCCCAAGGCCATGGTGCAAGCCAACTTGAACAACCCGTTTGCTGCAAAGTTCTTGGAGAGGCTGACGAAGGAGCAGATTGTGGAGACCCTGACCAAGTTGTTGGACCAGGATGGCCAAGAGAACTTCTACCACGAGGGAGCACATTCGGCGTCAGACAATGCGGACCCTTTTGCGGATGGACGTCCGCGCTTGATCCCGTTTACAGCGTACACCATCCTGGCACGCAAGTGAGCTTTCGACGTTCGACTGCGGAGCATTTGCTTTGGTGCTACATGCTCGAGTAGTCTAGTCTGTACTTTGCTTGCTAAATACCAGCGTCAAGCAATCGAAGCTGGTGTCAAAGTTGATATACGTTCAAACCGACGCACTTCTTCCACAAAGCAGCAGCGCGGTTCAGTTTGCACCAGTGCCTTTCGTTGCCTCGTGTTCGACGAAGCTGCTTCGGGAGGGCACTTACCACAAAATGCAACGTGCTAGTGGCTCGGAGAGCTGCAAGCAAGAGCGGACACAAGACGCCACTATATGTAACGTCTTGACAAGGATCAAGACAGTCGGCACGACTTACTCAGAGAACGTTTATCCTAAGAGTGACATCGTGATCGAGTCGGAGAGATGCGAATGTTGGAGCTACAATTTTGCTGGCGTCGTCCTTGTTCGCGTTTTGGCTGTCAGTTCGTCACGTCAACGATCGAGTTCAAATACCTGCAGCTATGCAGCCTTCGCTGTTTCTTGTGATTGTCGTCACGATCATTGCATTCATCTTGCAGATTTCAACGATTCTCGCAACGGAAGAGAGCTCGAGCGATTTAGTGAGCTCATATTACCAGATCTACTGGTACCAAGTAAACTCTCAACGTACAAGTAGCTCTGAAGACAACACGGATTATGACACAGTTAACTCCATTCAACGCTTACCTGACGAGATCACGGAGAAGCTTCAGCCTTTTGGGTTGGACTTCTACGTACTCCCGAACCTTCTGCAGCGTGCTTTGATTTGGGACACTGGATATGTTCTTGGAGACGATGGATATCTCTCGACAATCTACACACGCTGCCTCTCCAACACGTCTAGCGCCACCATGGCCGGCCTTGCGATTAAGATGAAGCAGATAGTGAGCGCTGGGTGTAAAGTCCAAAAGTGCTCATCGGGGAGCATCACAGCTGCCGCATGGAGCTCTTCATCTGACTGTGGGCCCAGCCAGCTAGATGGTATCGTACAATGCGCGTGTACATCCGTGAAAACAACAGCCAACGAGGAACCTGTGTGGGCAATGGACCAGCAATCGACAATAAACTCCAGTACACTACCAGAAGCGTTTATCCGACGCCATACCTGGAGTGATACGTCTGCGGGTCGCTCAGCAATTGTGTATGCAATCCATACACGAAGTAAGTTCCAAGACGAGCCGTACTCAAGCACCTGTGCGCCAGAAAATTCTCGACCTTCGCTAACGATCCCGTGTATTCAGTATCGCGCTTCAGACGATCGATGGTGTCGACCAAGGAGCTCTTCACTAATGACAAAGTGGCTGAACGAGTATGTGGTTGCTCTTCTCGAACAAAATGGCTCCTCAGCATCGAGCAGCTACAGCTCAGGTTTTGTATCCGATGAGAACGCTACCATTCCGGACAACAGTGACAACGCGCTGACAGATACTAATGCGACACGATTGCAACACGATGACACTTCTCCTGGCAGCTGGAATCACACGATTCCCGTGCTGATTGTGGGTGGAGCTGCTCTAGTCGTGACGGCCATCGCAGTCTTCATTTATCTGCGACGGCGCTCAGATCGAAGGAAAAATCTGCACAATTTAGCAGCGCATCAACTCAGCTTGAGCAACCCCTGCAACAGCAACCAAGGGACCAACGAGTCCAGAAAACCTCGCGACAACCCGTTGATTGATAAAGAAGACATATTCGGCAACCCGCGATCAATGCACGATTTCCTCGAGGTGCTGTCATCATCGCCATCGGCCTGGGAATCCTCGCCTCTCTCTTTATCGTTGGCTCTGACCGCAGAAAGCCTCGCCTCAGGAAGTCCTAATGGTGTAAACCCTACAGATAGCAGCGTACTCAATGCTCTGGCGAACGACCCTCACCTCAAGAATGCACAGATACCGTTTGAAATGCTGCAATTTCACCATCTCATTGCCAGAAGCTCCCGTAGCGAGGTGTGGCTATGTGTACTGCGCGATCGCTGCGTTGCCGTGAAGAGATTGCATAAGGAGCAGCGGAGAGACTTGGATGAGATCAAGGCGTTCGTGAAGTCGATTCGACTCAGTGCACCTCTGCAACATCCGAGTATCTTGGGCTTCGTGGGTGTTACTTGGAGCTCGCTGCAGAATTTGTGTCTCGTCACGGAATATCTGGAGCTGGGTGATCTGCACGAGTACCTTCGTCAGTCCAACCCAAACAGAGACCAGAACGAAGCATTTGAAGACTTCATGTGTTTCTCCCTGTCTTGGAAGCGAGAAAAAATGCAGCTTTTGCTGGATATCACTCGAGGGTTGGTCTACCTTCACCAACATCGCATCATCCACGGCGATCTCAAAGCGATAAATGTTATTCTATCCGCTGCTTTGGACGCCAAGCTTACTGGTTTTGGCATTTCAGACCAGCGCAACGAAATCTTGTCGAAGTCGTCGCAGCAGAGTGTAGGCATGTCACCGTTCTGGACTGCGCCAGAGGTTTTGGCTGGCGGATTGCAGTCTGAAAAGACTGATATCTATTCACTCGGCGTTGTTATCGCTGAGCTCGACACACATCGAGCACCTTACGCGAACGCCGTCACAGCTCGTGGCGGTCGTATGGCACCAATTCAAGTGCTTCAGCATATCATGTCTGGTCACTTGAAGCCGACAATTTCATCATCTTGCCCAGATGAAATCGTTGACTTAGCCGAGTGGTGTCTTCATCGCGACCCGAAATGTCGTCCCAGCGCAAGAGATGTTGTACAGGCACTTCGCAGCATTCCAGGAGTCAATCTCGACGAGTTCAGCTTGTAGATTTTAGACCTTCTCTAGAAAGAGAGCTACAACCATTTTTCCTCAATGCTTTATGTTATCACGATGTCCAAGCATCCAACCGTTGAATGCGCGCGCGGCGATGTTGCATCTCAGCGAAAGGGGGTGGAGGACTCCAGCATCACTTTTGAATTGACCTACTGAAGCACTAAGCGAAGAAGATGTCGAGTGAGCGTTTTGGTGAGCTGCATTAAGTGGGATAATTGAGTATCGCAGAGCCGTAGTTGACTTTGGGAACGCGAGTCAAACCTTCTCATAAGTTTACCAGCCTTATCTCGTGGTCTTCGAATGGTGCGCAATGCTCCAGCACTTCTAGGGGCGGTGGAATATATCGACCACGAACGTGGAAGTACCTCCTGAACAAATTCTGCAAAGAAGGTGGACCCTACACGGATGAATATGTGGATAATATCTCGCATCATTTCCTGCAGCTGAAGTGGAGAACTGGTCATGATGGCGTCGATTCCTTTGTGGGCGACCTTGCTTACATGTGTGGTGTTGCTCAAAATGAAAACCCCACAGCTGAATAGTTGGATGCGCTGAAGAAGATAGCTACTTCAGTAGTTTGGATCCGAACCCAAGAACACCAGGAATGGAAATCGAAATGCCTGACGAGACATTGTTGATCCTCCCAAAATCCAGCACACGGAGGTTTACGCCTCTCGCTTATCAGAGCTATTAGACGCAGAGAGGTCTCACGCGATCGTACCAGAAACATGGAAACAGCGTGAGCCCATGTAAACCAATGCACCTCCTGGATTCCTGTAAAGCACATTTCGATTGAAGCATCATTGCATAAAATCCGCATCAACTCCAATTTGAAGATGTTCGTGAGAATTTCAGCTGGTAACGTTTGGTTTCAGAGATAAATTCGCTATCTCTTCACGCACATCCTGAATTGGAGGTCTATCCATGGCACCTTTCGCCAGATAGTGTCGAGGCTTCTTGGTTGTACTGGAATTGGATCACCCGGAAGAGCTGCTCTGCAATTGCCCGCATGGTCAATAGGGATGGAACGTTAAACGCTCGCCGATACGTTGGCAATTCGATGACGATTTGTATTTTGAATATCTAATCTGAAGTGTGTTGACGCACAATGTGCGAACTTTTAGCGATGACGGGACAATCATGTGGATGAATGCTCTTGTTCCCGGTTACGGTGAGTGCCAGGTTCAGCGTCAAGATATCGTATTTCACGCAAACGGTTTTGCCACAACGAAGGCTTTGCAATCCCTAATAATGGTGGAGATTCCGTGCTCGCGTGCTTATACCTCTTCAATCGCATCGCGCCCCTTCGTTATGTCTTTCCACAGGACCCCTCCAATCCGATCTTCTAGAAGTTAGGGTTGAAGATGTCACATACAAAACGCAAGTCAATGTCCGACCATCCGACCGTCCAATCACCGTCCGCGCTTCTCAAGTTGTAGTGATACGCGCCGTCAGGAGCTCCTCGACCCCACGCTCTGCCATGCGCGTACCTAACGGGTCGTATCTGCGTCGCTGGCGGTGGCTCCTGCAGCTGCAAGCGCCTGGGATTCTGGTTCTGCATCCGTGGGGGCTCCTGGCCGCGGTCTTGCGCTCCCCCAGTCGCCTCTTGGACGGAGTCACAGCTTCCCACCATCGCTATATGGACCGAGCCGCCGCCGCCGTGACGCAGAACCCGGTGCTTTTCCCGAACGGTTTTTTCTCCGATGGTTGGGGAGATTTGAACACTCCGAAACGGATTCGGGAGCTGCTGCAGAGTCGACGCATGAGTGACGTCGTGACGCTCAAGGACGGAGAACCCAATTGGGGACGAGTGAGGCAGTTATCGGTGGCCAAAGTGGCGCTCAGAGAAGGCACCTTTCGGAGCACGTTGGGCAATGCACAGCAATTGCTGCCAGAGCAGAGTCTGGACGCCTTCTGTGAACTGGTGACACCGTTGCAATGGGAACGAGAGGATCAGGGCATTCCGCAGGGAAAGGACCGACCGCTTGTGGGTACGTGTGTGGTCGATTTTGTGAATTAAAGATGGAGAGTAATGGCGTGCTGTGGCTGTAGTACTACTGCCGGGAACTGGAGAACATGGATTCTTGCATCGGAGGACGTCTATTGCGATCCCACTGGCGAAGCAAGGAGTTGCGACGTTGGTATGCCGAGATGTGGATTTTTGGTGCTTTGCTATACATGCGCCCTTGATGCTTATGTGTGCACTCTTTGCTTTTTGATTTAGATCCTGGAAGGACCTTTTTACGGGAAGCGCAAGCCACCTCAGCAAAAAGGATCCAAGCTTCGAAGGTACAGCAGTACCTGTGTCTGTAATTCGGGACCACGGTTTGATGTTTTTGCTCGATGAATCTGCAGGGTAAGCGATCTGCCAATCCTAGGGCAAGCTACTATTGAGGAGGCCAAGTCGCTGCTGGAACACTTCCGTGATTGCCACGGCTTCTCGCAATTGGTTGTGGCAGGTAGCAGCATGGGCGGGCTTCACGCTGCGATGGTCGCATCAGTGTTTCCTGGAGACGTTGGGGCGACGGCATGGCTGGCCCCACCTTCAGCTGCTCCGGTATTTGCCGATGGACTTCTCTCAGGATCCTGTAACTGGCGTTCACTTTACAAAAAGCACGAGTTGCAGATGCTGGACAAAATGCTAACTGGGCATGCAGCAGCCGAGTCCTACGAAAAACTGGCATACACTGTAGCCGATACCCACGAAGGGCGAGCCGAGACTAGCGAGGACGAGCTAGATCCAGTTAACGAGGCCAAGAAGCGTATGAGGTTATTCCTCTCGATCACAGATATCGACAACTTTCTGCCGCCTCGACGTTCGGATGCCGTTGTGTTTGTCTACGGCACCGAAGATGAGTATATTGGCTTCACTGAACCCCAGTGGGCGGTACGTTTTGCCAAGGCATGAACCACGTTTCCGTGTGAAGCATCTAATTTCATTACTGATGCATGTGTTCGTTTTTCAGCGCATGCGTGAACAGTGGCGACCGGCACACTTCAGAACTATAAAAACGGGCCACGTGAGCGGGATTTTGCTGGAGCAGGAAGCCTATCGCAAAACAATTTTGGAGGTTGTCGACCTGTTGAAGGAAAGAGGTCCAGCAGCTGACTCCTCATCTGATGCTGCTCTTGCCTAAGCGAAAAATGCTCTTCCAAGGCTTCGACAACAAAAAATGATCAACTAATATTTTTGTACTCCGAGCGTTAGCAGCAATGAATCAATGACAGATCTACATGTAGTGCTAGCAAGCTAGACTAAAGCGGAGATCTTTGAACATCTTACTTGGCGCCTCCACCCTTCGTATATGTGCACACATCACTCGTGAAGACAACAGACGATAATGTCCTGGTACGTACTCATGACAGTACGCAGTTCACCACGTGAGAGGTTCTCGCGCCACATGATCTCTTCGATGTGGTGCTCTCCGTGGAAATAAACACATAGTCGCTTGAACAGCGTGAAGACGGGGTTGGGCTTAGCAATTTTAGCCAGATACGCGCGCTCCTGGTCTGTGAACAGCAACTGACTAGCTACACTCATTACCTGTGCCATCGGTATCGTGCTGCCTCCGCGTCCTTCTGTTGCAGGATTTTCAGCGGAGGGTCCTAACGGCGCTGCCGGTGGTGATGGCAGAACCATGGCAGCTGGATACATGGGTGGCGTTTGTGCGATAGGCAAACTACCGGCGGCACTGGTGTTAGTAGCGCTGCTGTTGACTCTCTGGCGTCGAAAACTGGATGCCATTAGTGCAGGTGACGAGCTTCCCACCGATGATGCACCATTCCCAAGTTCAGCAGCGTAGTCTCCATCGGACGGGATCATAAAATAAATGTAGCGGTGGAGCTGCACGATGAAGCGTTGCTGCAGCAACCAGATAAGCATATGAATGTACTCGGTCTTCTTGGCCGTCGACAAAGTTTTCATATACTCGCCAATACGACGAGACCCCGAGAATGTTGACAGCACTTCGCCCAGCTCGTAGGGAGCAAACTTACGACGAAACTCCTGAGCAAGCGGCGACGTCATATGAAGATCAGCCTTCGAATTGACCTGGTAAATATTGTAGAGGGTGATCGCGTCCACAATGCGACCAAATCCCCAGTAAACAAGATGTGCGGCCAGCCGGAAGACCTGGTGGATAGGCACTCCAGTCTCCAGGGCCAAGTCTTGAAAGCTTTTGAGCGGATTCACAGCTTCTACCAAGTCTTTCAGTTGGCGCGCATGATCTGCCGGCAGTTTGTTCAAAATGCTGTCCTTGTCGGCGAGCAGCAGCAACGTATGGTACGGTCGTAAGCTCGCCATTCTCACCGTCACCGCATCCGTCAGCGTCAGTGACAACTTGACCCACCCATTCAGCACCACATGAGCAGCTCCAGACTCTTCCAGTCCATGAAACACCCGCTTCAGGTCATTCGCCAGCACACTTTTCCCCAACGAAACGTCAATCAACGTCTGCGGGTCCACTTCCACGGTCGACGACCCGTTCTCTCCGTCCTTCCGATGATGATGATGATGCATCAAGCTCGATCCACTCGTCGCAGCTCCTCCTCCAGCGTTGCTCGTGATACTGCTGCCGCTCGTCGCCCCAGCTGCAACAGCTGCACTCACACTGTTTGCACTCGTCACCCCTGGAATTCCATTGCTGCTGTTGCCCGCGTTCCTCTCACTCTGAGCCAGCTCATCTCTCAACTGCAGCAGCTCGCGCACTTCTTTCGACACGAAACCCACTCGAAGCTCTTCGTGCAGAAGGCCATTGGACAGCTGCGCCGCTACGGTGTGGAAAGCCTGAGCACTGCTGCGTCTTCTGGCCAGAAGCTCCTCTTCGTCTGCCTGCTGCAGGGGCAAAAATTGGGTGTCAAAAGTGCCGTCCACGGTCCCGGCCGTGCTCGCCAATTGTGGGGGTCGGTCTTCCAGTGCGAAAATGACGTTAAACATGGTCGTCTCGTTCCCAGTCGTGGCAGTAGAGCCGTTCGTCGATTGCTCTACAACTGTAGGGGATGCTCCGGAAGCCGATGCAGCGCCATTCCCGCC